>JAJEJO010000525.1:54400-289594 GCA_020662805.1 Glaucomys volans | reverse complement strand
TCCCTTAATAAATTATTTTCCACTAATTATGAAGACAAAAAGATATAATTTAAAACCTTCCACTGGAAGATAAATAATTAAAACATGCATGGAATTTATAATCTGGATTGATATTAGAAAAGAAGAAATATAGATCTTCTTTTAAGATATAATGAAACTGATACTCATAGAATAAAATAATGTTAAATAGTTTTTGCAAGGGAGTAATACACTGGCTTAATAAAAGTGCAATGCCGCTTAGTATGTAATAACACTGTATAATTGTGATGTATTGCCTGTGTTTCAAGGGTGTTTGTGTAAATGGTAGGAGGTAGAGAGCAGATATTTGTTCAGAAGAAATCTAATTCTTTGTGTCAGCATAATGCCAACTTTATCCATGATTTATGAATCATCCAAGGAAACTATACCATGTTGGAGTTGAAATATTACATATTTAAATGTTCAACATCAAGAGAAATTAAGAAAAATGACAAATGGTTTAAATCAGAATGTTTACGAGGCATTGTATTAGGAAACACTTGTTTCTGGTATTTGAGTTCATTCAGAATCTCTTTACTTAGTCATCCTCTATTTATACACTTTAGCTTTTTCGCAATGCTACAGTTTTGTAAACAGGAGTACTGAGAACTAAATGGAAATTGCAGAAGCGTAATTACAGCTGGGCGAGAATGTTAAGCACTCACTCTTGAGTTTTAACCTGTGAGTGTTTGGGATGCAGAGTACCATCAATCAATATTTATTGAGTATCCACAGGGTACGTGATTTGGCCTGGACGACAGACAATAAAAGCATCCACACTCGTGTGGATGGAGTTCCCTTCCTTTTGACAGTGTTGGAAAACTGCCAAAAATCTAATGTGATAGGTAAAGAGATGTGTCCCCCACCACTCATTTGAATACCAACCACGATGAAGCAGGTCTCTTCCTAACAATTAGCCTTCGGTATGAAAATGAAACGCCTCCATTCTGTGAATACTGATGTCTGAAGAAAAGGAACCGGTTTCTTCAAAGATTTTCTACCTCTTAGAAAAGTTTATTGTTTTCCTTTTGGAAGGAAAGAAGGGAAGGATAAAGAGAGGATAGGTGTTTTTCTTATTTCAAATTCATATTGTTTTTTAATTTTAAAATATATGTCAAAATTTGACCCTCCTCCCCTGGCTCCTGTCCAAGGATGTCAATAATGGAAAGCCAGTGGATTTTTGAAGAGTTTAAAAAAAACAAAAAACAAAAAGATATTCAGATAAATAGAAAACAAAAAATTGTCTGTAAAATATTGACATATTAAGATATCTATGATTAAAAACAGTTTGCTTCAATGTACCTTATGAATTCCATATAATACTCTAACAAGGAAAAAGATTAACCACCTATAAGAACTCAGCAAAAATATAAAAAATGAGAGAATTTCGTAAAAGAAGAAACATGTGCCTTGCACTTTTGTCTATTTTCTATTCAAAGGCCATTCATTTTTCTATCATAAAGTATGATCTCTCCAAACTGCATGATACAGAAGATTCACTGATTATTAGACAATGGTAACATTAACTGAGACACTTTCACTAAACGCAAAGTATTAGAACTAAATTCAGACAAAATCCAAAATAGATCTCTATCTGATATTTATTTTAATTGTACATTTTCTTGGAAACGTATATTGTACCTTTTAAATAATGTATTTTCCACTGATTATGTTTATGTTGTCTTTTCCTAAAAATGCTCATATGGTAATTTGTAAAAACACAAACTCAACTGAAAGGCAAAATACAACAGAGAAACAAAAAACTTTTAAGATTTAATCACCATTCACTAAAGTGAATGAAAATTCTCTTGCACATTTATTTTCATAGTAGTCTATACTCTAAAATTCCTTCCATTTCAACTAAGTACACTGATTTTCATAATCTCTTTATCATCAATATTTTCCTAGTTATTTGCAACCTTTTTTTCCTATGATAGAGGAATATAAAGATTATAATACTAAAGACCATCACAGCACCTTTTGAAGTTGTTAGAATTTAGAATCAAGAAAAATGTTTTATTCTTTAATATATCAATAGCAGTGTTTTATCTGTCACGGTAAAACACAAAATCTATCTTATTCCAACTAGTAACAGGCGATAAGTTTACGTCAGAGTGGTAAAGGGATACATAGACTTAAAATAAGTATTTTTAGTAAGAGCTGAAGACCTTACAGACTTCCAATGTAAATCCTGTCCCTGCTTGTCACTTAGAAATTTGTGGGGTGGGGATAGGAAGGTTTTTGGTTTGTTTTTGAGGGGTGCAGGAGATTGAACCCAAGGCTAGGCAAGCACTCTACCACTGAGCTATAGTGGAGTAGAGTGTTTATTTTACACATGAAAGAATACTACTCAAAATTCCAAAGTTCAAAAGGAAAAATATACCTAAAGGGTAATTATGAGAGAAGAGTGTCCTCAAACTTCGTGCACACGTAGTTTAAATGACAAGTTTCCTACTTGTTTGTTTGTTTAGTTGTACTAAGAATTGAACCCAGGGACACTTTACCACTCAGCCACATTCCCAGACCATTTTATAGTTTATTTTGAGACAGGTTCTTGCTAAATTGCTCAGGACCTTGCTAAATTTCTGAAGCTGGCCTTGAAATTAGAATCCCCCTACCTCAGTCTCCTGGGTGGCTAGGATTACAGGCATGCACCATCACTCCCTGCTCAACCCTGATGATAAAACTAGTAATCACAATTGTAAGCTGAGTATGGCTAGAAAATGTCAAGTCAGACATCAATCATTTCCTAACATCAACTCATAAATCAGTCAACTCAAGTACCACATTCTGAACACCTACAATCTCAATTTACCAAAACAAGCAGAGTGGGGTCATAAACCAATAAACAGTGCTTCATCAACTAATCAATATCAGGAAATATCAGACTGTAGGAGTTACTAACCACAAAAACTATTATTTATTCCAATGGTGGGGCAGAATTTGATGCCACACAATACTTTTTTTTCTCTTTCTTTTTAAATAATTTCTATTGCTATGGTTTCAAGTTCATTCATCTTTCCTTCTGGAATGTCTCGTCAGCTGCTAATCACACCCAGCCTATTATTCATTTCAAGTATTATAGTTTTCATCTCAAGAAATCCAATCTGAATGGATGCATGGATAGATGGATGGATGGATGGATGGATGGATGGATGGATGAATGGATGGATGGCTAGGTATCCATTGCATGTCACTGCCTATGCTTTTAACATATAGGAATATTATTAACAAGCTTATTTTAATGCTCTTGTCTGCTAACTCTAACATCTATCAGTTTCAATTGATTTTTCCTCAGCAATGAGGATATTGTTTTTCCTGCTTCCTTCTGTACCTGGTAATCTTTTGTGGAACACTAGACACTGTTAATTTTATTTTGGGGATGTTGGAAACTTCTGTGCTTCTATAAACATTCTTATTTTTTGTTCTAGGATGCAGGTAAGATTCTTGAAAATATTTGATGCCTGCAGGTCTTGTTTTTAAGATTTATCAGTTGGGATGAACTCAAATTAAGATTTAGCCTAGAGTCCTTCTGTCTCAGCCTCCTGAGTAACTGGGATTACAGGTGGACACCACCACAGGTCAATATGGATAGATTTTTCATATGAATTTGGTCAGCAGTCTGCTGAATACTATAGGGTGAGCATCTGCACACCCCCAGAGTCCTCTCTGTACACGTGTCTCATTTTAATTGCTCTCCTGAAAATTTTAGCTGTCTTAGTAACCTAGACTCTCAGCTTTATCTCCCCAATCCAGAGAGTCTTCAAGATTTCAACGTGATTTCCTCTCCCTATATTGTACCCTAGAACTTCTCTAGTAATCTGGGCTAATTATGGAATCCACTGGTTGGTTTCCCGTAACTCAGGTGACATTTCCTTCATTATCTTGTATCAGCTGTCCTGAGGACCACTGTTTCACCTATTTTAGTCTGCCTTTTGGCCTCTTCAGGCAGAAGAATAAATTGGTCAATTCATTCCTTATTCCACTTATGTCATGTGCCCAAAGTCGAAATCAGAATCATCTTTTCAAAACTCAAATTTGATCATGTAAATCCCCTGCTTAAACCACTTGGTTGAATTCTCATTAAAATAAATCCAAGGAGCTGGTATTGTGATTCAGTGGGAGTGCTTGCCTGGCATGTGTGAGGTACTGAGTTTGATTCTCAGTACCACATATAAATTAATAAATAAAATAGAGGTCCATCAACAACTAAAAAAAAAATTTAAATAAATAAATAAGTCTAAGCTTTTTACATCAATTTAAAAATTGATTTCATAATTTGTCTTGTTTGCCTTTCTAACAAATCCTCCCCCCAACATACAATAATTATAATTGAGAATTTAAAAGTTGTGATTTCAAACACACAAAATATTTTAAAATTACATTTTGAGATGTTGTTCTTTCTATCTAGAACTGTCCTCCCTGCCTTGGTTGCTATGAATGTCATATTAGTCCATGAATAATCAACACAAATAGGTCTCTGAGAAGCCTTCCTGCCAGCCACCTTCTCCCTCTCTCCTTCATTCCTTCCTCAGTGCTCAGAGGAACCTATTATCCACACTCCAGCTAAGGTATCCATTACTTTCTTCCACAGCTATTTATTTAAACTTTTATTCCCCACCTTGGATCAGTTTCTCAGATACTCAGGCTTTCTCATTTGTAAAATAGAGACAATGAAAGGTGTCAAATGGTTGGGGCACACAGGAGATATTTATGTTAACTGGTAAACTGACTATATTTCAATTAATATAATTCTTTTTTTTTTCTTTAGTTTGAGGAAATCTTTCTTAGGTCATATACCTTAAAAGCAATGGGGTCCATTTGCTAGTATGAAATACATACAGTATCAACACTACCTAGAAAATCCTAAAACAGGAAGAATGTCAGTGTCTTCAGAATAACAGATTAGAGACAACACTAGAGAGTTAACAGGAGGAAGCTAATGAAATAACAGGGAACCAGTGGGACTATGTAAAGGATTTTAAAATTTAACATTAATGTAATAAGATTACCCAAGTACAATCAAATGCATGTGAAAAATAAAGGAAGAAAATATATTAGAGGTGAGCAATAACTCAACTATTGATCACAGAGATATTTCATTACAGGGTGGCATATTTTCAATTAGAAATATAGTGAATCTCTATAGGGAAAATTAAAGTTCCACCACGCACCCTGTATTAAGAGTTGGGAAAGAGAGGGGAACAAACTATATTAGTGAGTCAGGGTCAAATAATAATCCACAAATCTTCATTAGTTGATGTGTCCAGTGATGCTTTGAACAAAGCATTCTAAAATCCTGTAGGACTAAATCCTTAGGAGGATAGTTGACTACATTTGTATTTAAAATACATAGCTGAAAAAAAGCCTCTAATACTTCAGAACAAACCACAGAGGGTGAAGCATGATTTTAAAAACAACATTTCCGAAAAGAGCCTTTCCTTCTGATAGGGTCTGTTTAAGCTTTGTTTACTTTCTCAGCAAGAATAAAGGCCTTGGGCAACATTTAATTAAAATGTTCCTTAAGCTTTCATGCTTCCTGAGGCAGTAAGACTGGGGACACTGAGATAGTCTTCTCAGTGTGGACTAAGAAAGGAACAAGGAGGGGTAAGTTTGAACTTTCTAACAATATATAAAGCAAAGCCCCATCCCCAGAATGGCCAATTAGGTGGAATATGTGAGATTAGGAGGGAACTGGAAAGACCTCCACTACACACTTTCCCTTATCTCAATTAGAACCACTAATTTCTAAGATCTAATAACCTGTAAGAGTGAAGGATTCTTTTAGTCATATGAACTGTTATTAACTCAAATAAGATGGTGTTTCACTGAAGCTAGGCGATTCCCTAGTAGTAAGTAAACTCCATGGAAATGAATTAGAAAATGCTTACTATGTTGAAAATTATGAGTTACAACAAAAGCAAATGAAGGTTTTGGTGACATTTTTTTCCTTTGTTTGAGCTTTAAAAGTAGACAATTACACAGAGTCACACAAACCAACATAGAAATCCCATGGTTTAATAACTAGAAAGAAGGATAGGACCCTAGATGGAAGACTGGAGGAAAGAACCTTGATCTTAGGACAGTGAAACAGTGAGCCTGGACCTTGGAACAAGCCATGAAATTGTACTGAGGCTCATTCTGCTGTGGGTAAACTGGGATGCTACCAAAATTAAAAGAGATACTACAAAGAATATGCATTTTTTTAAATGTAAGCAATGATGGTGATGATCTAATGTGCTCTAAGATTATTCTAGCAGCTGTATACATGACATCTGCAAAACACAACAGGTGAGAGGCAGGGATCTCATTTAGGGATTGTGTTCAAGTACTCAGAGTAGGCTTCCATCTTTTAAGAAGTCCTAGCCTTTAAGTTATTATTTAAACTTTCTTGTTAAATAAGTTTGCCTATGTATAAAATACAAACAGAGATTGCCCACCTAGCTAATCACACATTGGCCCTCCTTCTGGAAGGAATCAAGCATCAAAGGGGAAATGACTTCAGTGCAGACTGGTGGTAATTAAAAGCAAGAATTTTTTTATATCACTTTGCAAATCATAAGATATGCTTCCTTTCCCATTATGTGAAAGAAAAAAAATTTTGTTGATTTTGTTTTCTGTCAAAAATGTTTCATAATTCAGGAAAGATTTTAAAGCTAGTGCCTTTGTATTTTAATATATCTAAAACTACTCTATAAATATTTCCTGTTCTGAGCAAAGCATATGTTAATTTTTGTAAGTCAATCCAACATTTAGCAATCTTAAGCAACTGATATACTTGTAAAGTTCAGGGGTAAATGAAAAGTGGTCACATTATTATTATTATTATTATTATTATTATTATTATTATCATTTATTGGCAGTATTGGGGATTGAACCCAGGGGCACTCTACCCTGAGTTACATCCTCACATCCCTAGCCATTCTTCTTTTTTATTTTGAGGTAGAGTCTCATTAAGTTGCCCAAGCTGGCTTTGAACTTGTGATCTTCCTGCTTCAACCTCTGGAGTCACTGGGATTAGAGGCGAGCACCATCATATCTAGCTAAATTTTTCTTTTAAATCCTTATTTACTTCACCTTCTGATTTGTGTAGCCCTATATCCACTATGCCAAAAATATGGTTCTATGGTATCTAATTTTAATGAATGAAGTAGAATATTTAACTCTTGTTTTTTACCCAACTGTTATTTAATATAAAATCCTTCCCACACCCTATCATGAAAAACATCCTCAGTGCAACAGAAGAAAGGTATCTTCATGCCCATTCTGAGGTGTCAACCAGTTCACAGAGGACTGTCCAAAGAGATGTTTTCAAAATAAAAGATAATTCTCAGATGTGGTTACTACCCTTCTTGAATTTGAAAACCCTGTTGTACTCTATGGCAATATAATGCATTGTGCTCTGAAAGGCGCATGCCACTTTGTTTAAATGTTTTGTGCCTATTCTATATAGAGAGGGAGAAATTAATACATAATACACATATGTGTATATAACATAATATACATATAAGAATGCATATATGTGCATATATATATACATATGTATACATATATGTGTGTGTGTGTGTTTGTGTAATTTTAAGCCACCACAATAGCCACAGATAAGACCACTCTAGTTGATATGCAATTTATAACATCTTGGCTACACTGAAGTCAAAATTAGTCATAAAAAAAGTATTCCCTTCTTGAAGGTTGAGATGATTTGCCTGTTTATTATATTTTTAAGACATCAACTTTCATTTCTTTGATTTATCTCAGGCTGCAAGTCCTTCTTAGAGCCTGGTCAATATTTGTCATATTCTTGATACTTCAGCCTCTTCTGACTTCTGAGTTCTCCTCATCACTGGATAAAAGAATAACAGTATCCAGATGGATTACTCACCACAAACCTGCCCAATACTGAGGCTGTGTCAGTGTGGCAAGATTGCTTTCTTACCACTGCCCTGGATCCTGAGTCATGACTTCCCAACTCTACAGAGCAGGCTCTGCTTTCTCAATAAAAACACCATCTGAGTCCTGGAACATGCTTATTCCATTGTGTACCTGAGTTTATATTTCAGTACTTTATAATGAAAAGAGAAGGAAACTTTGTGCTTAAAAGGAGATCCACAAGACTAAAAAGCCTGAGGTCAGAGCCGATAGAGTCTGCACAGAATGTGTCAGTAGGAACATTGCTAACTTACCAACTCCGAGATGTTGGGTAGAGCACTCATCATCCCTGAGCCTCAGGATTATCACATGAAAGTGGAGATCAAACGGTGCAGAGCTCAAGGCATTGCACAGCAGATTCAGTGATGGAACACCACAGAACTTACCAAATTGCTTGGGACATAGTGAAGTTACAATATTTCATTACCACCGCCAAGAAAACAACTTTTAAGAGCAGGGTGAAAAGCAACATGATTTTTTTTTTACTACCTCTTCACTTTAAATTCTGTCACAGCATAACATATGGTCCACTCTGAATAGTAAAGGTGAAGGAGAAGGGGATGGGGAATGGGGAGGGGGTCAGAGGCAAAGCCTGGGAAGAGATACTAGAGAAGAGAACCATCCCCTTTAGACCCAGATGTTACGTCAACATGCCCACATTCTACAATGGAAGAAAAGCAGAGGACAAATAACAGGTTTGGATAGGTGGGTAGGTAGGTAGATGATGCAATAAGACATAAATTGTGAAGAACTACTTAAGGATCTGTCAACCAAAATACAACGTGAAGCAATTTCAATTTATTCACCAATTGAAGCAACTTTTAATTCATTCTGCCTTTTCTCTATATACATCTTCTAACTTGTTTCTTTTTGGAACTTCGCCTACCATCAGTCAAGGCCACCATGGTCCTTGTTCAGCATTTCATATGTCTCTGGGTTATCTCTCAGCTCCCCCAGTCTCCTGTGGCTCATCATGCAGACAACAGGGAAAAATGGGGAATCAATCCAAAAGTAACACACATTCCCAAGGAGGAGTTTCCTCCTCTGTTTTTATTTATGGCTGCTTTCAAGCTAGCACTCACCACCAGAGACTGTGAGACCTGTTATTACAGAAGCACATCACAAGGCCAAGGCCGGGCCTCCCTCTCAAGCTCTCATTTCCACCACTACTGCCCCCTAACACACACACACACAGTCAGACACACCACCATCTCTTCAGTCATTTCAAGCTTCCCTTTTAATCAGCACAGTAAACAAGCTTCTATGCCTCAGGCTGGCGTTCCACAAACTCAGCCAAATCATGGGGTTCTGTGAATACTGCAGTCAGCAGGGCCTGAGAAGGCATATTTGTTCACACATTATGTTGATCATTTTTTTCGGCAGGGGTTGGGGGGGAAGGCCCTAGGAATATTTCTTGGACAGAGAGTATGATCAACAAGAGATCCCATTCATCTTACAAAGACTCTAATCTTATTGGTTTTTAATTAGTTGTGGTATCAGGTGAATTCAATAATTACCATTATTAACATACATTCTTTATATCTTACTCCACTAAGTGAAATAAAAATCATAGTGGAGGGAAGGTAAAGTGTCAAACATTCAGAGTCATAATCTTCTAGTGCTCCAGTTCCGGAAATATCTATAAAAAATATCTCTTCTGGGTGAAAAAAACTAAGAATAGCATCTTCCAAACAAATGGAAATAAAAGTATTCTAAATTCACCTGATAGATTATAATGATCAACATAAAATTATAAAGTATAATGCTTGATATTCAGCAAAATTTCTAGACGATTATTTCACCACACAGGATTACACATCTATTCCAAGAGAACCTCATTTGATAACTTTAGAGATGGTTAGAAATTTGTCCATTTTCCTTTGAGAGGAAATGCAAAGATGTGAAAATACTTAGGTATTGATTTTAAGCATAACCCAATGCTAGGTACAGTAGAAAGAACAGAAAAGAATTCAAACATTATCACCATACTTGTGTTTACAATCCAGCCAGGAGTCTCCTGAAAGGGTCTGAGACTAACTTTTGCCTTGTGGGAGAAAACATTTATAGATGAGTCCCAAGAAAAACTATCCAGAAAACTTACTCAAGGTGCTTTTTATTCACTACATGAGATACCAGGAGCAACCTCAGAATCAGGTGGGCACACCAAGCTCTCAGATTGTATGAGTCCTTGGAATAAATACCAGGATTTTGGGCAAGACTCAGTGATGGATGTGAATTATCATGTGTTATCTTTAAGGCCAAGAAATACTGTGTTCCCAAGAAGCCTGAGATAAGAAAACAGAAACAAGTAAAGCTTCCTTAAACTTCAGTTGATAGATGCCAATAAAGGAAGGAGAGCATGTCAGAAATGAGCTTGGAAGTGGTACTCGTCGATCGCTGAGGTTATGTTTGCTTACAGTGTCTCCAGTACTTGCTTCTGCTCATTGCAGCCTTGTTATTGATCAGCTGTGGTCAGATATTGTAAGTATAAATTAACATGCTCCAGTGAAAAATGCCCCTGGGAGACATTACACTCTGAAGAAATCTTCTCCTCAGGTTTAACTGTAATTACAAGTAGAATTCAATTGGAAGAGGGGGATGGTTAGTTCTCAGTTCCCCAATCATACTGTGTAGCCCCTGATGGTGAGATTCTGCAGTGCATTCCACAATGGCAAACTGTGCCTCCGAACACCTTCAACCTGCAGGAATGGCAAGGACATGCAATTTACTGTCACGAGCTAGCAATCAGCTGTCAAGAGGTGCATTTTTTTATCTAAAGAATCTTAGAATCAAGAGACTGCTCTTTAATTGACTTTGGTGATTCCTCTAGAAGGCTTAGAGGCTGTCTCTGAAGTCTGTGGTATCGTGTCTGTTTTAATCCATATGAGCTAAAATTATCAGTTCCAAGGAAAATACCCGTAGGAGATAAAGGTATTAAGTGAAAGAAGAGAGACACAGTCAGGAGACCTGCATCCTAGCTGAGGAAAAGATATGTCAAAATATTTACCATGAACGGAAGGCAGGTTTTTATAGTGAGATTGCAGTTTATCAGTATGGGAAAACAGGAAAAAGGTATTATAAAAAGCACTAAAATAAAGAAATAAATAGTCGAACTCTATATTTCGCCACCATTTGCTTAACTTTTAAAGGTCACAGAGAGCACTATGCTAATATTTTGCAATAATGTACTTCAGGGCAATGCTTTAATTAAATGAATTCCAAAGCTCTCTGACTCTTAATCAGACTGTGCAGGGGCTGTGAGAAGGTCAGGCTGTTGAGCAAATGATGCAAACTACACTAACACACTGAGCACCTTTTTTCAAAAGGATATAGTGTGTACCCTATCTTAAATATCATAATAATTTCTGACAAGGTGAAGTCTTCACTAGTATCACTAAGCAGCCTACCAAGTAAGTCAGGTCAAGGTGAGTCCATGAGACATTCCAGTATACCAGTTTAAAAGTATGGTATTTGCAGTGAAGATCTTCAATTTCTTTTAATTGACAAAAATTGTATATATTTATAGTGTACATGAATATAGTCTATACTCACACACCCACATATAATGGAGAGCTCAATTAAGTTAGTTAAAACAAGGTTCCCTGTTTTAAGTATCTGTTGCCTCACATACTTATTTTTTGTGGCAAAAACATAGAACTCCTGAACTCACTACTCCCTTCTAACTGAAATTCTGTATCCTCAGTTGCTTTTAGTACTACGGCTAACACACCAGTACCCACTTTCCAAAGCTAAATATGGGGGAACTTTCAAAGTCCCTGAAGGCAGAGACAGGAATCCATGAAAACACAAATAGTTTATATTTTTTCTTCATATGAAATGCAACAATTTAAGTAGTCAGAAAATAATCTCAAATAGGTAAGCAATGACATTTTATCTCAAAATAGGTTTCTTTTCTAAGCCTTAAACATTTTTCTCCAACTAATTAAATTGTACCCACTCCTAAAGACTCAATTCTGATTTTAAACTCAACAACCCACCATAAGAAGATATAGCTAATTAGAGGGTATCAAGATCAGAATATTAAATAGCTAATGAAAGTAACGTATATGAAACATAACAATGAACAGAAATATTCATAAAGGAATGAATTTTAAAATGAGAACACAAATAAGTACCTACAAAATGACTGTAATTATATAAAACAACAAACTACATTTGTGCATTGACATTCAGAAGTGAATGTATAATGGCACAATAGAGCATAATGTTTATTGAGTTGATTCCCACAAAGTTAAAGACTTTCCTAGTGCTAGTAATTTTCTGGACCTCTTAAAGACTCTGGTGTTTTCCACTAATATTCAACTGAGAAGTACTAAGTGGTTAATGTTTATTTTGCTATGTACAAGGTACAGTGCTAAAATTTTCCATGCACTCTTTCACTGATCTCCCAGTGACTCCACAGGATAAGTACTATTACTTAGTCCCATTTTACAGACAGGAAGCCAAGGCTCACTGAACTGAAGCTCTGTGAACTGTGCGAGTTGACACAGCGGCAGAGGAAAGAATTTAGCATCACGGCACCAGTCATTCCAACACTGCCTCAAGGTGAAGCCTAGTGTCGATGGACAGTGGCCAATGGTTTGGTTTCTTACACCACTGAGATGACAAATGGCTCAGTTCCATTTCAATACTGCAATTCTGGTCTGATGACTGGATTATACTGTCATAGGATTTCAACTCTATTTTATTCCTCTAGAAATTCCCAAATCATGCAGGACAGTAGGCAAAGAAAACATATTATCCTCCAAAAAAAGAAAAATAAAAAACTTGAGAGTCAAGACACTTCAGTATTTATGCTACCCCATCAGTGCTGTACATCCTAATATCCCTTAAAGTTTTTATTTTACCCACACATCCTGCTGCCTTGGTAATTTGCAAAAGGTTTGTGTGCCTGACCTCTAATGATAATTCATCATATATCCTAATGCTTTCTTACTGGAGCTGTAAAACAATGAATTAGCAACAAATCCCCCACTCTTTGCCCCTTCAGCCCTTGGAGTTTAACTCCTCTCACATTACAGTATTTATTGAATTTCCCAGCCAAACGGTGTTCTGCTCCATAAAATTCTGACAAGTGGACTCTGCCAAGCTAATAATGGCTTCATTCTGCTGAAATAAACTTATTTCACTGCGGCAAACAAAACGACATGACCTGGAAAGGTTATTTTTAACTGGGTAATGACTCAGTCTCAACCAAGCATTTCTCTCAAGGTTCCCTGTTTTAAATAAGTTATAATTTCTTAAATGTAAATGCATGTTATTATGTGGTTCTTGCCTGTCAGTCTTTCACAATGAAGCAAAAGATATTTTCATTGCTTATGGTATCTGATTCTCTAATTCAATGATTTGGTCAGCTTATCAAAACTGTCCCCAAGTTGGCACGGAGAAATCACCTATAGAACTTGGAAGTCAAGATGCATAAAGTTAGCAAAGGTCCTTTTAGGCAAAATCTGGTTTTATTACATCTTCTTTTAATTAAACAACATCAAACCCTTTCAATTCTGCAAACCTTTCCAATGTGCCTCTGAGAAATGGCTTCCTTATCTCCCTGTTTTTAAAGTGTGAATAAATTCTGCTAAGATTGCTTAGGCTGTTTACCAAAGAAAGGTCTTCCCAGACAAATTTATCGACATCCACATTAGTTAACATTTTATCCAATATCTTAAACTCTCCCTAACAAAAATGTCTATCACCAAAAAGTTTCAAAAGCAAAAAACAACTTCAGTCTTCCCCCGTACTACATCTATATTTTAGAGTTATCATACACATCTCTTCATCTTGTACTGCAAAGCCCCTCAAAAACAAACAAACCAACAGAAACAACTGCTATGCTAAGGTCAAATTTTTCTTCAAGTTTCAAATGATCAGGGACTCCAAGAGCACCACTGCAACAGCTGGGATCTTGTACCAACATGCTGCACCCTGCCAGTGCTGCCTTCAGAGACTAATAAAAGAGAAAACCCTTGACAGCGAACAGCTGGGATCCTTATGAAGCTGTTCAATAGAAACGATGAGGCCTCCCACAGCCCACCAAAAATCAGGGCTTGGTGTGCAGACACAGAAATGCACAAGGAAAGGAATTTGGTAAGAGGGAGTATGCATTTAAAAGAGACTGAAATGAGGAGATGATGATGAATAACAGGGAAAAAAAGGCTAATCAATGAAAAAGAAACCCTGCTACATTCAGATCTGGCATGGGAGTTTCAGGAATGCAAAATTATAACTTTGATTTGTGCAAGAAGAATCACATGAGTTTTAATCTGGCTAGGGCCACTGACTTATATTGCACACTATTAGCTACAGATGAAAGAGAACAAGAACCTTTTCAGTTAATTCACATAGTCAGGGTTCTGTCTAAACCTCAGTAAGAATCCTGAATATCCTTCAGATGACCTGTAGTTTATAGTCACACTTGCAGTTAAAGTAACTAATCTAAATGCCTTGCCTCTGCTCCCTCCAACTCCTCTGCCTCCATGTTAAATACCTTCATCAGCTAGGTTTTGGCTACCAGGAATAATCCTCCCAGAGCATGCCACAGAATTATTATTAATTAGCTTAAGGAACAAAGAGCATAAAATAAAACCACATTAAAGCCATATACAGTCACAGAGGATAACAAAGGGGCAGCTACGTTGGATGTGAGTAAAACTGTAAGTCCTTCAAGTTGATAAGTTAAAAAAAAGCTTCAAACTAGTTAAGATTAAACTCAACACAGGAAAAATATAAACAGAAACAAAAATATAAGGGACACAAAACTCTCCTGAAATGTATAAATTAAATAAATAAATAAATAAATAAATAAATAAAGGACAGGTTTTATGGCTACCCAAAAGGAAACAAAAGCTGTTAGATTTTTTTTTTTTTTTCATGAATACCATGTGCACTTCAGACAGTACAACAGTCATTTGGAATTGCTAAAAATGGAAAACAAATACCAGGCAAGAGAGAGTCTGAGAAGCCTCTTAATTTGCTGTGAGTGTGTGTGTGTGTGTGTGTGTGTGTGTGTGTGGGTGTGTGTACTTAAACCGCCATTCACCACTAGTGGTAAGTCAGACACAGACCCAGAAAACAGAAAAAAGGGAAAAGAGATATTAGTACTATCTGACAAAAAGACTGTAACATCATTCATAAATTAAGGACTGAGAGTCAATTTTACTAGTTTCTGTTTTAAGTGTGAATGTAGTTTTGTTAAATAGGCAAAAATGAAAATGTTACAGAGTAATCTAAAACCATTATTGAAGTTTGTCTGATATTGTGGTCATTCCTACATCTGCAGGAGTTAGGTACTATTCACATTTGAGATTTGCCCCAGACAGCCCAAATAGGAAACATCTGGAGCTCTATGCCTGAATCCCCTGCCCCTCAAAAATGGATGCATTTTCATTAACAAGCAGAAAGCGATCCTCAGTGTCTGAATCCAGTATCCATTTAAACATATTCAATGAACAAAAAGTTTATTTCAGTGGTGGTGCTAAATTTATTGCAGAGGGGATCCAAAGCATGGTGAGAAAACCATCTTAAATGCTCCAGAATTTGCACATTCCTATGGATTCTCTACCATAGTGACCACGAGAAGCTCAACACTTGTTGCTTAATCATCAAAACTGTTCCAACACTACAACCCTCACTTTCTAGCTGGATTACTGGAGCAACAGAAATATGACACAGTCAAAGCTGCTTTGATTGATACTGTTTCTCTATCATTAGAAAGGAGTACTGATCCCCTAAGGATCCTGCATCTCCTTACTTATTAAAGATGGTGACGACATGTATCCCTTTCATCTTAAAAAGCTTCACCTTCTCATTTTCTCCCAGTTTACATGTATAATTTCTGTAATTGGTGCCTCTGTCTAGCCTTCTAACGTCTAGAACAGGGGTATGTACACCCCTGTATATTTGATAAAGAAAAAAAACTTAATAGAGCCTTAGATTCATCTAGAAATCTCTCAGTCCTAGTTGAAAGATATGAAAGGTATGTACAACACCTAAATTTGAAGAAGGTAGGAAGAACAACAGAAAAGAGAAGATGCAGTGCAGTGTTATAGAGATGAAGGGAAGAAAAGGAAGCTATGATAGGCTTAGAGAGAAGCGTGGAGGAGAGTGGTACCCAGAAGGCCTCAGAAGGAGAGCAGTGTCTTTCCCTCCAAGTATTTCTGCTGATTCTGCCCTTTAAGACCTGACTTTCCCAAGCGACATAACACAAGCTGTCCCAACCTCCAGTCATCTCCCCACCAAATGGCTGATAATCTTTGTTCCAAGTTCCTCTTCGAGAAAGGAAGCATTTTTGTATCCCGGCTATACCTTTTTCTAATTTACTCTTTTTTCATCTTATTTGAAAATGCATTTCAATTTAAAAGTTGATTTTTACTAACATTGAAAAGTAAATGAATACAGTTCAATTACTGTCAAGAAAATGTGACAATGTTTCATTATGTCAAAATAAGGCAGAAGTGGGTTTTTTCCCCCTAATAACAGGATGTATTGAAAACATTCTGTGCTTGATCACATCTGCTATGGTGCATTCAAAATTCACTTAGGACAATTAAATTAACAAAGTAAAACCAGGTTATGGGTAGCCATGGCTATGATGGAAAAAAATAGTCAAGTGTCTTTGGTTCATTTAAGATGACTTTCTTGAAGTTAGCCTAAAATATTTGACTTAGGATCAACCAAGGAAAAGTTATGATGGAGAAAAGTCACAACAAACACCTACACTGATGACATTTCTTATCATTCAAATGAACTATAATTGTTTTCAAATGCAAAATCTGATTTTAAAAATCAGGAAAAATAGCTGAGTCAATCCTCTTGCTTCAAATCCACTTTGAAGAAGAGAATTTATTTAGTGAACAATTATTTACTTAAGAAATGATGCAATGTGCAGTAAAACTTGAAGTTTATGGGAATCCTAATCCAGTGCAGGTGAGATGTCTCACAGTATGATGTGCTTTTATTACTGATTTCATGTTTACTATTACTTCTCATAAAAATAATTCTAGCTATATTTGCATCATAGTTCACAGCTGAAACAAATGCAAAGTTGAGTCATTTCATTACTAGAAGCAGCAAGTCTAGAAGAGGTCCCTCTGAAGTCAATTGGCTGTCTGAAGGCTGCCAACGGTGACACTCTGGGGAATCCTAAGCAGAGGTGATACAGGGAAAGACACAGAGGCATGGATACTTGATACTACTACTGATGCATCAAATATCCAAAATTTGGCCCCAAAGCAGCTCTTGATCTTCTTCATCAGGCACATATTACAGTATAAACTGCCATAGTTGACTGGCACATGCCCTTAAAAGTCTCTGAAAACTTGGAACATAAAATGGAAATAGACTACCTATGGTGGGTGCATATATGATATATAAAGCCCAGGAGCTGTTAGTAGCCTTAATTCATATTAACCTGCTCTGTAAAGAAACATACATGAAGCAATGCACAGAAAGCAACAGAATTCCAATCTATTCTTCAGACTGCTATTCCTGCTTTAAGATTCCATAAGCCATATAAGCACTCTTATCTTCTTCATTGTTTGTTTTTACCTAGTTCAAGTTCAGATTCTATTACTTGCAATTGACTCCACTGAGTATTTAGGATAGTTTAACAAAAGGAAACAGTTTTATAAACTGGGCAAAAATAATCAATTTAATGGCTTACAATCATAAACATTTTCAAAGAAATAGAAAAGCACAGAACTGGTACTCCCTACTGGGGGTGGGGAGATTCAATCCCTATCTCACACCATACACAAAATCAATTCCATGTAGACTGAAGACCTAAATGTGAAAGTTAACAGTATACAACTTGTAGAAGAGACTACAGGATATCTGTAGAGCTGAAGAGTAGAACATCTTAAACAAGACAAGTGTTTTCCATAAAGGAAAAGACTGCACCAGAATACATGCAGCAGAATACATGTACAAGAAAGTTCAGAGCAGCACTATTCATAAATGTGGAGAACTGTATACTGTCTTTCAACAGGAGAATAGCTAAAGTGCAGGATACTGATACAAATTTAATAGTACACATTAGCGAGCATGAAGAAATTGTAGATACATGCAAAACCATCAATAAACATTACAAACACAATGTTGAGTCAAAAAAAGAATTTATATAATATTATTTAATTTATATTGTGTTCAGAACCAAGAAAATTATATTGTTTAGAGATGCATGTATGGGCAAAGGACTATGAAGAAAAGCAAGAATGAGAGTAAACAAGGACAAAGATTACTTCTGGGGGAAGAGAGAGGATTGCAATAGAGAAGACTGACACAGAAATTTCCAGAATGCATCTAATGGTGGGTACATGAGTGTTGAACCATTACACAAATATGCTATTTCTGCATCTACCACACCGGTCCAAGACACCATCATCAATTGCCTTGATGGTAACAGCCTCCTACTAGGTCTCCCTGATTCACATTTGCTTCCCCCATCTCTTCTTGTCTACTGTCAACACTGCTGTGTTATAGAATGGTTTTTGTTTGTTTGTTTGCTTTGTATTTTAATCTCAAGACAAGTAGTTCATGGCACTATTCTACTTAAAACCCTGCACTGGCTTCCCTTTTCATTCAAAATAAAAGTCAAGCTTTTTTCAGTTTTCTGCAAAGTCCACATATCTGGCTCCTCCATTTCCCTTCCTCTACTCCCACCAGCACCCATCCTCTCCATGTCTCCACCCTTCACCCTGCCACCACTATCTAGACACAATTCCCTCCTTGCTATTTTCTGCATGGGTCAGGTACATTCCTGACAAGGCTCTTCGGCCTCTCCCTCTGTGTGAAATAAATACATCCCCCCTACATATCTCTCTGCCTGCCAGTTCTACATCCTTCAAATCTTTGCCCTCTTTCCCAATGAGACTGACCATAACCACCAACCTGCCCCTCCTGCTCACCAGTAGTTGATTCCTCCTTCTCCTGCTCTGCCTCTTCCTTTGACTACCACCATCTAATAACACTACAAGATTGATTTTCTTTGTACATTGTCTTTATAATAGGGTTTTATCCCCAGTAGCATGGGGAAATATGTGCTTTATTCATAGATACATTTAGAACGCTTTTTATGTGGTTGGTGCTCAACAAACATATGTTACTTATGTATGAATGCATAACCCTGTCTTAGTCATAACAAAATGTACTTTTTAGTGTGGACTGAGGTAAAAATGTTTGCAAGCTATTACATTAACACAAGACATATATAGTGAGTAAGGAGTGTGGGGGAAAAAATGATGTGGGTAGCATAAAAAATAGGAAGATTGTATTTTATAATATACACCTGCATTGTCTAATATCATGGCCATTGGACACAGGTAACCAATGTTAATTTTAAGTTAAAAGCAAAAATTTAGTTCTTTAGTCTATCTCTATATTTCAAGCGCTCAACAGCCACATGTGGTTAGCAGCTACTCTACTAGACAGCATAATATAGAATATTTTCATCATCAGAGATGGTCCTATTGGGCAGTGCTGCTATAGACAATAAAATGCTACCACAATATTTTAAGTTAAAGAAGTAACAAAATTACATGAGTGTTCTTAAGGCAACTGGCAGCGATGAAGAGAGAGAACTAAAGGGAGAAGAACATAGATGCCTCAGGAGTCCAATAACAAGAAAATTAAAATGGCAAACATGTGAGATAAATTGGTAGTAGAGGACTGCAGCAGAGGTGGCATTTTTCAAGGGATTGTTTGTTGAGTCAGTATCATGAGGATCTGTCTGCACAGCTTGAGAGTTGAGGGGGAAGAAAAGAATGTGAGATGAATGAGGATACTGACTGGCTAACTGGGTGTTTAGTGAGAAGCAGCCATTTTAATGGATGATAACTTAGAAACCTATGAGCTCTTTTGAACCAAGTATTCTGACTTAGGGATCATTTCAAATGGTAAAATTACAATGAAAAAAAAAGGGCTTGCGTCCAGAGAGGACTGCAATGGATGGCCAGATCTTCATTTCTTCCCTGATGCATGTCTCAGAAAGGAGGTAGAGTGAAGGTCAGAGACTGAGCAAGTAATGAAGCAAGAAATATATGAGAATTTTCAGGGAATATGTGAAATTACCTATTGAACTTATTTTGTGAGGGAGAGAAAAACTGAAATATCCATTTTTTGATAACATCAAACTGACTTCTTCATAACTATCAATATGGCAGGTGGATTATGGTGTAGATTGAGAGAATGTGTTAAGTCAGCCTTCCATGCTGTGACAGAATACCTGACATAAACATCTTTAAGGTGGGAAGATTTACTTTGATTAATGGTTTCAGTCCATGGTCAGTTGAGTCAGATGTTTTCAGGCCTGTGACAAGGCAGAATATCATGGAAGGAAGTGTGGAAGAGCAAAGCTGCTCCCTCACGGTGGCTAGTAAGCAAAGAGAAAAAGTGGAAGGGATCCCAATATCCCATTCAAGGGCATATCCCCAATGACCTCACTTTCTTCCACCTGACCCCATCTCCTAAAGGTACCATCACTTCCTAATAACACCACAGGGGGGTATTCAAGCCTTTAACATGTGCCACTGGGAGACAATCCAGACCTGTACTATAGCAGGAGATGTTGATTTCCAACATATGAATTTGAAGCACTATGATTCCACCTGGTAAATGGTCTCCAGTCATTTGTTATACTGAGGGAACAGAGATTTTTACCTTAATTCTAAAAGTAAGAAAACAACTCCACAATTAGATGCCACAAAATGAAATTGAAAGTCATCCACAAGACCCAGAACATTAGCATTAAAAATACTAATAAATGCAGTCACTTTCTAGACTCTAGTTCATACTGAGTCAAGGTCAGGGGCTATGGAAATACTAATGGCTATCTTAGCTGTCCTTTCATAATGCACAGGAGAAGCATTTATGATGGAGATTAGCATTCAGCTCCATTTTTGAGGAAGGCAATGAGGGAGTATTGGTGCTAATGAGTTAAATCTAGTCTTTTGACTACTGATTTAAATTCATTTGATTTTAATCAAATCAGCCCCAACTGAGAAAAGGAGCTCAAAATTAATCGTTTTTCTTTGTTTAATCCAGAAAAAGGGGGGGATTAATGAAATTTGAAGATATGAACACATGTTTTATGAGGAGCTGAAATGCACTATTGATAAAAAGGAGGAACAAAAGCAGGAAGAGACCCCCTATTCTCAGTCCATGGAGGGGATGCTTCTCTTTTAGCCCTGTTTCTTCTTCCTTCTCTCCATTTCTCTCTTTCCCCTTTCCATCTGGCTTTTTTTTCCCATTTCTTTCTTTTTATTCTTCCTAAAGAGAAATATAGTTCCTTTATCAACCTATACGTGAGGATGCTATTTCATATTTACACAACGTTTTTATAACCATCATCTCATCAGATTTCCACATTTTGAGTTACAGGATTGCTCCAATAGCATGTCATACAATGATGCTATGTCACTGTCATAATTAGTTTACAAAAGACTGCAGCCTTCATCCTGGGCACTGTCTCTCCTCTTCTTTCTCTTCTTCTCTTTCTCTGATCACGAACTTTGGAAGAAGCTAGCTACCATAAGAACAGCCCTAAAGAGAAGCTCAAGTGGTGAGGAATTAAAGGTTCCTTGAGCCAAAAAATAATTAAGGGCTCTTGTCAACACTGGAGTGAATGAGCTATTTTGAAAGCAGACCCTCCATTCTCAGATGACAGCAATCCCACCTCATATCTTAGCTGCAGCTTCTTGAGAGACCCTGATCTAGAGCCACCCAGTTAAACTGCTTCTGAACCCTCAGAAACCATGAGAGAATAAATGTCTATGGTCTTAAGGTGTTAAGTTGGGGTACTGTGTTACCCAGCAATAGGTAACTATGGCAATGCCCAGTGCTCTTCCTCCTCTACCATATTATACCTGCACTCAGCACACAATTGTCTGTAGAGTTTTATCAAACATTCACAAAATTCTATTAGGCATCACATTTTAGAAAGAAAGACAAGTTAAGAACAAGTTTGTACATACAATTTACAATAATGCAAGTGTTTCATTTGGATCGTAGAGCAGAAAATAACATATGGAAAGTATGCTATAAATATGCTATGCATATGACTAAGTTTGTATTAAGTTCACTCTAAAACGTAACTTCTCTGAACTCAGTCCTGAAACACAGTACTAACAGAGGGAGAGTTTTGCTCCCTAGATTTGCTTTTTGCCTGAAGGTCCTACAGGGAATTACCAAGAGCTGAAGAAGTTGCTCAAATCCCTGCAGCACAGCTGTGATATTGATAGCAAGAACCAGGAAAGGAAGGAAGGTCTTGCTTGACTGCAGTTGTCACATTATCATGCATTACAGTGCAGCAGCCCAAATCAAAGAGATATGCAAAACTCACCAAGGACAGCAGCAATGCATTTTCACCCTGTATTTATGGAAAGGCATCAGGAAAAGGAAGGCAAGCACAAATGCAAAAACATCTGCTCCCTAATTTGAAAAATATCCCTGCAAAAATAAATGTGAATCATCTATAATGTGCGGCACATGGATATGCAATAAACCTTGAGGAAAGAGGATGCAATTGAGGAATCAGAGAATATTGAAGTACAAAAACATGTAAGCCACTTCCCACACTGCTGCCCATTAGGCTACACTCTGCTAAGATGTGTACAGAACTGCCTTTTATCTGTATCAACTAATCTGAAAGAGTTCCAAATAACTAGTCAACTCTTTAAATACCACTTACAGTCTATAGATGATCTTACACAAGCCAAATTTGGGGGCAGCAACACTACCTGCCCCTAAAATGAGAAGTAAATTATAGAGTTGTTTTTGATTTCAGAGAGATTTTAACTTCACTTACCTGCCTCACAGACACTTTTTAGAGTAAATGAAGGGCCAGACAAGGTGATCCACGCCTATAATCCCAGTGGCTCTGGAGGCTGAGGCAGGAGAATCATTGAGTTCAAAGTCAGCCTCAGCAACAGTGAGGTGCTAAGCAACTCAGTGAGACCCTGTCTCTAAATAAAACACAAAATAGGACTTTCGCCACTTCACTTTCACCATGCCTGAGCTAGCCAAATCCACTCCAGCCCCCAAGAAGGGCTCCAAGAAGGCACTGACCAAGGTGCAGAAGGAAAACAGCAAGAAGCGCAAGCACAGCCGCAAGGAGAGCTACTGGGTCTACATGTACAAGGTGCTCAAGCAGGTGCACCCCAATATCAGCATCTTGTCCAAGGCCAGGGGCATCATGAACTCCTTCCTCAACGACATCTTCGAGTACATGGCAGGAGAGGTGTCACACCTGGTGCACTACAACAAGCGCTAGACCACAACATCTGGGAAGATCCAGATGGCCGTGTGCCTGCTGCTTCCTGGGAGCTGGCCAAGCACGTTGTGTCCAAGGGCACCAAGGCTGTCACCAAATACACCAGTGCCAAGTAAGGGATCCTGAGACTGCATTGATTAAACCCAAAGGCTCTTTTCAGAGCCACCCACCACTTAAAACGTGTTGGAACACTTTTTTATGCCACTATCCCCTGGCTTTTGCAAGTTTTGCAAGAATGAAAGACAAAACAATGGTAAGCTTGCAACTAAAAAGTCACAATGTTGTTGAGGTCAAAACCATGGAAATGTTGGGCGTTGGTACTTGAGTGTATACACGGGTCCTTGGCCATGAACATCTTGGGCTCTACATGTTCCTTGTGGGTGATGGCATGCGGGTCACAGACTCCAGGAACACCTTGAGCACACCTCGGGTCTCCTTGTAGATGAGCCCAGAAATGCATCTGACACCACCTGGGGTGGACCAGGAGATGCATGGCGGACTTGGTGATGTCTGGGTGCTATAACTCAGCACCTTGCCGTGGCCCTGGGCCCCGCCCCTCCCCGCCCCCCAATCATACTTTTCTGATACAAACCAAAATCAGGTATGCACACAGCAAACAGCTGGACTTTTATTTCCAGGCTTCAGACTAAATTGAAAACTGGAAGAACAGCCTTGGAAACTTCATGGTGTAGTTCCGCCTCCTTTGTCTGTTCCAAACAAAGGTGGAGGAGTAGACTACCAGCCCAGGCTGCTGGCAGGCATCCAGGCCATCTTGGATGACAGCAAGGCCGGCTGTGTACTGAAGCCTTGAGGGGCCTCTAGTCTCCAAAATATGATTTTATTTTAGGCAAGAAATTGCTTGATTTGTGAAGATGACTCTCTGCTTGCAGAGGTGGAAACACAGTATAACAAAGCTCAAAACCCAGGTCGGATGGAGTGAAAGGACTGGATTCTGGTGCCAGCTGCAGCATTTGCCATGTAACCACAGAGAAATTTAAGGACTCAGTTATGGGTTTCTCTGTAAAATTAATGTATTATTAGAAAGCACACTGTGTACAGTTTGGCGTGTAACAGTGTTGGATTTGTGCTAACTTGTTAGAAGAACACTTTAATGAATTAAGTCCTGCCATCTTTGGTTTCTCTAATGCCCAAGGTCACACAGCCAAAAGCGGGGTGAACAGAACTTAGGCAGCCAAACTCTGGAGTCCAAACTTTTAGCAGGTGTACTGATATCTCAGGTAATAACACCTGCAAATGAGCGCTGACAGAGGCCTTTGCTTTTCTGGCAAGTTACATAATTTCTGCATAGCTGTCTTTCCTCTGTAAAATATGAATAACCTGAAGATTTCAATTACAAGTTTAAAGGGGATGCAGCATCTGTCAGTCACTTGGTACTCCTGTTTCCTTTTTTCTCCTGAACTTTGCATATGTATCAGAATCATATATGTGAAGACACCATTAACATAATAAAGCATTTTCCTACAGAAAAGCCAGTAAATCAACAAGTTTTGACCAAGTTTCTATTAATGACCTGCCATCCTGTTGCATTATCTTATTAACAGAAGTTTAAGGATGCTTTTTAATCATCCTTTCCTGGTTCTAAGCAAAATCTCTATAACAGACCAACCCAAAGTGATCAGTAAAAGTTAACATCCTGACTCTTCTGAATGGATTCACAAGCAAACCAGATACTAAATTTTTAAATGCTTTCTTGGTACTGCTAGGTAGCAGTTAGACATAAGCAGTGGGTCAGCCCTTTAAGAACACTTAGTACAGAGCACATGATCAACAGCCCTGCCTCACTGGCACTCAGTGAAGTAGCTGACAGGACAACTACTTTCAGGATCCTTGTCTGGTCTCAGTCCTATAAAGTACTTCTCTTGGAATAGAAAGAAGATAGATAAATTCAGAAGAGAATAAGGATGCATTTGTTCAGAAGGGCCTGATTGCTATGATGTCTGGGGACCAGAGAGCCCCAGATGTGGGGAAGCAGGATAAGTGAGGCCAGAGCCCACCACCATACACTCTATAAAATCAGTTCCAATTAGAACCTGTCAGCCAGGTCAAGATGGCCAAGAGCTGCCCTCAGGTTCTTAGCTAATATATCTGTGAATCCAGAGGTCCATAGGTGATATGAGGGCAGGACCTTCTCAGTCTCCCTCCTTGCCCAATAAAAGCCGGGACTACTCTTTCTCTCTCTCTCTCTCTCTCTCTCTCTCTCTCTCTCTCTCTCTCTCACTTTCCCCTTTTACTTTCTCTGCTAATAAACTTTGCTGTACTTTCAAAAAATATATACGAAATACAAAATAGGGCTGGGGATGTGGCTGATTGAGTGCCCCTCAGTTCAATCCCCAGTACACACACACACACACACACACACACACACACACACAAAAGTAAATGGAATAAATTATTATACTGACAGCAACAATGTCTGGCCCAAGATTTGGAGGAAATTATATATGAACTTGTGATTATGCAAAATAATTAAATAATTTAAATGCCTTTGAATAAATTATATATGAACTTGTGATTATGCAAAATAATTAAATAATTTAAATGCCAAGGAACATAAACAAAAGAACCTAAGTCTTTTTTGTAAAGTAGACTTTTGGGCCCAATCTTAAACATTTTGCTTATCTTCTCTTTATGAACTTAAGTCTCTTGAATTCATAAAATTACTTGGCCTGAAAGATGAAGCCTTGTTGTACTTTCAGAAGTCACTTAAAGATTTCATTAGAATTTCTCGGACACAACCAAAATGGGAAAGCATTACTTACTGCCCACATCTGTGTTTTAATTCATATGACAAAACAAAATAACCTACTTAGGAACTACAAAAAGTAAAGTATGGTGGGAAATTATTTAGCATACTCGATAACAGCATTAATACTAGGGATCTCTGGACTGACAAATAAACACCCTTAAGTTGAATATCGATCAATATATTATTAATCATCATCTCAGAAACAGTTTCATCAGAGCCCACATAAGAATAAACTGCAGGATTCTTTTGGTGCAATCTAAAAATATTAAGGTTTGAAAAGTTAAAATCTGTTTCTTGAAGTCAGTTATCTACAGCAATCTCTGCTACTTTTAATTATGGCACATACTGAGAACAAAAGGATGGGTCATATCTTCTTAGTGTCCTCTTCACTTGAAAAATAATTACTCAAAAAAGAGGGCTAGGATATAGCTTTGTGGAAGAGCACCCAAGCGTTCAATCCCCTGTACAAAAGGAAAGGAGGAAGGGAATGGAAAGATGAATGAATCAGTGTCATGAGATGAAAAGTGATAACAACCAAGTCAGCTTTAAATTTCTCATAAAACAAATCGAATTAGGCCTTTTAAAGGAATCTATGTATACTATTGCTAGCTAGCCACAGAAGAAAATGTTATATAGGTCAATAAATGGTCTATGAATACATGATGAGGGCATAAGCAGGGATAAACTGCCGTCCTTTTTTTTTGGTGGGGTGTACTGGGGATTGGACCCATTCATTCACCAATGAATCACATGCCCAGCACTTTTCATTTTTTATTTTGAGACAGGGTCTCAGTAAAATGCTCAGGAATTACCTCGTTTGTCGAGGCTGTCCTAGAATTTGCAATCCTCCTGACTCAGCCTCCCAAGTCACTGGGATTATAGGTGTGTGCCATACATCTGGCCAATACCTTAACTCTTAATTGCCAAGATACAAGTGGATTTTAATAATATTACAATGTAATGTTTTAAATCTCTGGAGTAGAGGGATATCTAAGTATATAAAATTGAACAGTGTACTATACTAGGAATTAGTGGATGTCAGCAGAACATTTGACCTTCAATATTAACACAAAATGTTCTTCAGCAGACTGACACAGATATGAGAATGGCCCCACTAAATTACAATGATCCTCATTTATCAATACCTTATAATGAGTATTGCCCAGTCTGGAATATTTTTTAGTCATCAGAATATGTGTAACTATGAAGTAGAAATAGAAATTTAAGTGCTTCCACTCTCCCAAAATTAATTTTTCAAAGACTCTGCAGCTGTCAAAAACCCTATAGAAGTCTATTGCTTCCTGATTTGGATTACACTGACTTACTTTAAAGGCAATAATTTATATCGAACCATCATAGTCCTAATAATTGAAGACTTTAAAAAACAGTGTGATTCTGATTTTATTTACATATTAAATCTATGTAGGAGACTAAAAGCAAAAGTTCTGACCATACAGTTGGGAAACTCAGATATTAATCAGTCCAGAATTAAAATAACCAGAAATGCTAACTGACCACAATTATTTCTAGAAAATGAAGAATAGCAGATTCTGTTGATAAGCTAGAACATCACTAGCACCTGAAAGAGCTTTTTGAAAATTATATGAAATTCAATTCACATTATGTTCAGAATGTTTTATGTGTTAAAAAATTGTTTTATTCTAGTTTATGGAATTGAATAACTGAGTAAAATATTTCTGTAATCTCCTAGCTACTATAATGTTAGATTAAATGCAACATTCTTTTCCCCAACCATTTGGGATAAACTGAAAATTGCCATAACATGATATTTCCAAATATTAGTTCATATTCAAGGGACTTAATGCACACAAGATTTGATCATGTTATAAAATAAATTCAAGCTAAAAATGAAGATGAATCCTAATATGATTGTGTTATGGCCAAGAGATTTACTCCTTGCTCTGCTAACTATAGTTGTAATGTGCAATAACACAAAAACCTCATTGAGGCGTGAATTTCCAACTCGGTCACCATCAGTTTATTTTCCAAAGCTATCAAATAAATACATAGGTGACTTAACCTTGATTTTTTTTATTCTGTGCCAACATAGGCCTCATACATAGTGGGATAGCCAAAACGGAAATTTGACATGCAAAAAGGATGCCTATGTTCTACAGTCATGATGCCTTCAGGAAAGTCCTCTCTGCACCATCAGAAGGACACTTCAGCCTTGGGGGCCCTCCCATGAGTCTCTGTCTCCAGTGCCCCATTATCTCACACAGACATCCTGTTTGCAGAGCCCTGTATGACCCACCAGCTACCTGTTCTGCTCACCTCCCAGGGAGCAGAAGCTGGGCCACTCTCCCCACTGTGTTTTGTAGTGAAGGTATTTGTGCATTTGTCTTCACTTGTCTAGTGAAGGTGTTTGTGTCTCTGTTAGGTTGTGAAGTCCTTGAGAAAGGAAAATGTGTCTTCTCATACATAAATGCATTTATTTACTTTGTTGTCTAGAATAGTACATAACCAGAAAATAAATTCAACAGAATCTTGCTTTCAGGAGTTGCACGAAGCCTCATGGTGTGCTGGGGTCCACAGCACCTGCAAACACCCTCCAAGTCACGAAGATGCCCACAAGGAAGGTGTGCCCAGCCCAAGAGGCACTGAAGGAAGAACCCAAGGAGATGGTGAGCTTGTTAGCGAAGGGTTGCCATGGCCAAAACAGAAATGAAGTCTAAAAACAATAACTCTTCAGAGAAAAAGTGCGAACAGAAGAAGGGAAAACAGGCCTCGGTGGCTAACCAAGGAACTAAATATTTGCTTGCAGAAAACAGAAAAACTAAAACCCAGGAGAGGACTGGGTCTAAGAAAGCAAGGCTATGAATCATACCCCTTGTCTTATCAGTGGTTCCTGTCTCCCCTTTTGTATCATCCAGGACTAATTCTATCAACTATTTTGTAAATGAAAATTTTTCAGTAGCTCTAGATACCCTTTTCAAATGATTTTCTTTGAAGAGGTGAAATCACTTGCTGACTCTTCATTTTTTGGTACAACTAAAAAATGGTAGAATATTGAAATTATGGGAGGTTTTGAGCATTTGGGGTGTCAGCTTAACATTCCAAAGGTGGGGAGTTAGTTTTATATCCAACAACACAAAGCACACTAAATGCCAATTTGAACTCACAGTCCTGCATTTGCAATGTCTTAAATATATTGAATTACTTCTATTCCCATGTTGTTTTCTAATGGAATTGTTTCCTAAAGAAAATCACTCTTGATTGATGCCCTATCAGAATATGTAGACTCACTAACATCTTTGGTGGTCATAGTCCAGCTTTCCTAATAATTGGGTTAATGTACCGTGAAAGATTAAAAGTTTGAGTTTGTAGGGTATATGATATAAAATTGTGAATTAGTAGAACTTACTCAACAACTTAGCAGCATTTTAAGATATTTGCTCTTGATATCTTCTTAAAGGAAAATTTGTCTCTAAATTTGAAACAGGAAAATCACTGTGATAACTTAAAGAAAAAAAAAAAACACAAGCTAGGCATTGTAGCACACACCTGTAATCACAGGGACTAGGGAGGCTGAGGCAGGAGGATCCCAAGTTTGAAGCCAGCCTCAGCAACTTGGAGACACTCTGATGGAAAATTTTAATAAAGGCAGCAGGTGGGGGAGTGGGGGGTCCTGGGGATATGGCTCAGTTGGAGAGTACCCCTGGATTCAATCCAAGAAAGAAAGAAAGAATACACACAATAGAAGGGTTTTTTCAGATTTTCCATACATAAGAATTGTGTACAAATTGAAATGGTTGATTGATCATCAACCCAATCAATAAAATTCTCCATTATGAAAGAAAAAGAAAAAAAGAAAAAGAGGAAAACCAGCTGAACTCAAATCTCTCAAACCAATGTATAAAATATCTCAGGCTAGGCTTCCATGAAATTCCACCCTTTTAACTTTCAAGATGGAATTCTCTCCTTATTTACTGCATTATATGATAATTAGAACATTTTAAATATCTAAATAGTTATCTATGTGTCCAACTGTCCTTTTTCCTCTTCAGTATTTTTTCCCAGTCAAGTTCTAACACTCTAAACCATTAAATAAATTAACTGAACAACTTGATGATGTAAAGTAAATTCTAGGATCATTAAGTCCAGTTCTCCATACATTCTTTAAGAAATATCAAGATAACAATCACTTTTAAAACTTTTTTAAAAGTTTAAAACCACACCAAAGTGCTACCCTACCACTGCTTCTGTCAAGAATGCAGATAATACTTCTTCCAACCAGGGATTATTTAGAGAATGCAAAACCAAACAATTCTGGGTTTGCTGGTCTAAGCATAATAAATCAGCAGAGAAGTTCTTATATTTACTAACAGGAAACAGATTATAAATGGAAGATGTTAAAATCTACTCAAATCATTCTGAATCATCTTTAATAAAGAGTAGCTTCCTGCTTTGCATTCTAAAGCTAGCATAGCAAATCATCTAAAAGCTGTGACTTTTTTACTCATCCATTCATTTAAAGATGTTTATGAAGCACCTACTCTATGTTAAGTGTTTCTCATGGGCATTGAGGTTCAGCAGTTAATACAGAAAAGTTGCACCTCCTTGATGTGTGCATGTAGTGAAAAATATTTAATCTGCAATCCTGGCTCCTATTACTGCTTTGGTAATCATATATAAAGATAGCTATTTTAGCAGGACATGGTACCTTACACCTGTGATCTCAGCACCTCAGGAGGCTGAGGCAGGAGGATGTCAAGTTCCAGGCCAGCCTTGACAACTTGAGACTGCCTCAAAATAAAAAAATAAAAGGGCTGAGGGTGTGACTCAATGGTAGAGCACCACTGGGTTCAAACTCTACTACTAGATTGATAGACAGATTGATAGTTATTTTAGTTACAGACCTCTGATTTATATAAATTTTCAATGAGCTGTGAGTCAGAGAACCTAGTCTCATTTTTGCAGTTTAAGTGCCATTGAAAAATTACATAGCAACTTGGAGTTGCAGTTTTATGGGGAAGGCTGGATAAATAAACCCAATGCTACTTTCCTTACAGGGTTATTACATAATTAATAAAAAGATTCAATAAAGTGATAATGCACTTTGCATTTATATATCCTCAATACTACCTAGTGTTCTGTGCATTGCTTTATTTAATACTAATTACAGTCCTAAGGTATTAGAATGAAACATTCTCATCTACATTTCAGAGTGCATTAGGTATGGGTAAGAAACTTGCCCTTCAAATTTTTTGTTTGTTTCAAAATGAATGCATTTATTTACTTATTTAGGTCACATGTTACTCTCACCAGTAGTCTGGTAGCAATCACTTCACAGGTTCTCTGAGCCCTTAAAGGCTTGTTTCAATTTTGTTGTGGTTGGTATAAGGAAGAATCCCTGGAGCCATCTGAGAATTCATTAAAGAGAACTGCCTCAGGGTGACCCCCGAGGTGCTTTAAAGTTTCCCAGCTGGAGGAGATCAGGAATTGTCCAGTTTGGAAGATATAAGCACTAAATATGTCAACACAATAAAAAAGAAAAAGGAAAGGAAGGCATTTGGTTGAGAGGCAGCAGGGGGGAGGGAGGAAGTGTTCTCTTGCAAACTTCTAATATCTTAAATGTTAGCAAAGAGGAAACTTGCCTGTATCTCTTCCCAGAAATGAAATTCAACAGTTGATCAAGTTTAAAGTCTTAGCAATCAACTGAAAACTCCAGCTGCCCTCTCCACTTCACCCCCCTCTATAAAGATGGTATAGCAGATGCTGCCAGCTTCAATTAACTTTTAGCCTTTATTCTTTTATGTTTAGATGTACTTTGTAATGAATATCTGTCACTCTTATTTACTCTACCAGTTCTCCACAGAGAAATCCTCCTCCTTAATTACACTTTCAATGTTTGTTCCCCCTACACATACAAAACACATAGTTCTTTCTTTTTTTCTCTCTCTCTTTTCCAAGCTGGTATGTGACCCCAGTCAATCCAGGGCAGATTTCTCCAAGCTCAAAAAAAAAGACTTTTGTTTTTTAGCAAAGAATTCCTACTTTTTCCAAGCAAACATCAATAAGATTTTGTTGGAAATTTAAAATGTTGAGCTTATCATTAATTTTTTAGTGAGAATGGTATACAATATTCACAAATATGTGAGTTTACAAAAACTAAATATACAAGCATATGGCGGTACTTCCATTATTTTTCAAGAACATGAAGATATGATTTAATCCTTCGTTCTCTTCCCCCATCCCACATACATGTACAGATGGGTGTATGCATCATGGCTCTCTAATGACTGCTTGACATCAAAAGATTTAACAACTTTAATTGCTTCTTAGCCTGTAATTGATATAAAACTTATTTGTTATATATACATCATATGGGCCACTCAATTCTTTTTCAGAACTGGCCCAAAGATATGTGTCAGAAAACTCTATTAGTAAAAATTGTATACAGGTATTATAAATGTATGAGCTAATAATTATGGGTCAAGCAGTCCTGGATTCAACACCAATCTATGGGGCAATAACATAAAAGATCTCTCTGAGCCTTAGTTTCCTCAATGGTAAAGCAGAAGAAATAAGAACTATTGCTTATTTTTTCAAGAAATAGACACAATCTGTGTAAAGCATTTAATACCTAACTCTCCAATATTTGCTGCCTTACTAATTGCTGTGGTCACAATATCATGATGATGGTACTTGGGCACTAACCTTCCAAAGAGTCAAAAATGTAAGGATAAATCCTGGAATAAAAATGCACTGGGAGTTATTATTGATTCATGTAACAATTACTTATATCTTGCTGTACTTAATAAACTTCCTTTAGTTTCAGACTGATCATTTGGGCATCCTCTTATAAGAATCAAACATGATACTTGGATATTTATTTCACTGATAGTTAGGGAACAGCTGAGGCATTCAGAAAGTATTTTCTTCATTTTAATGACATAAAGTAAGGATCAGGCATTATATCTGGCTCCTAATGCTGCCTCTTCATTTATCACATTGTTTAACCTCTGTGAGTTCATTTGAACTCTGAATGGTACTACCACAATTCTCTGCACGCTACAGGCATTGATAAACATTTGAAAAAGAAAGAAAGGAAGGAGAGGGAAGGAGAGCTGGAAGGGAAATTTGAACTAAGATAATACCCTCTTCACCTATCAAATGAGATAAAGGAAAATATTATGAAAATTCTAAACCATTATTTATTACTGCCAACATGACACTTTTAGTCCATCCCTTAACTGAAGCCAACTGTATCAACAGTGCTTTCTTCAAGAAATTGCTTTCTTATTACTCTTACTATCACTTAGGCTCTTTCAGAACCCTGGAACTTTCAGTTGGACACAGATTCACCGACCATAGGGATTACTTGAGGTAAGTTATAGGAACAAGTCTGACTATAGAAAACAGCAGGAAAAAATCCACTTCAGACACTGTTCACCTGGGGCCTGACGTTTTTCCTGAGTCTCATACCACCAACAGATTTCATGAACTAGGTAGCCAAGCCTAAATGCCCTCAAAATAGAACAATTCACAGCTTTCTTTCTTAATGACACTTCTATGCCCCAAAGGCAAAGAAAGGAAACACAAAGGAAGTGAAAGGAGATTTACAGATGGATTCATTGCAAAGAATTTGGGTGCGTAATGGAAATCTGGATTTGCATAAAAACTGGCCACACTCTTTCTGCAGGATGTTCTCAAAAGTGGTGGTAAATTCCTTTAATCCCAGCAGGAGGTTCTCAAATTCAAGGTCAGACTAAGCAATTCAGAGCACTTGTCTCAAAATAAAGGGCTAGGTATAGAGTGTTTGCATAGCCAGGCCCAGGTACAATCCCAGCACAGGGGTGGGGGATGGGTGTGTGATTATTTCTGATTTGTAAATTCTACTTCCTTCTTTCCAAGTGAATTGGTAGATCCTAAAGCTTCTTTTTTCTTTTTTTTCTTTTCAGTCAGAAAACACTTGGCAATCCACAACTGACATTCAGCAGCTTTGTGTCCCTCAAAAACTACTTAACTTCCTTTGGCCTTGGTTTTCTTATACTTAAACTGTAGATAATTTTTATACTTACCACCTCGGGCAATGAAAAGGATTGAAACAAAGAACACGTGTGAAGCAACTGAATGACATACGGTGCACTTGCAGCCAATGTTAGCTATGATTTTTATTTGTGAATGGATGGGTACATAAACCTGAGAAGGGTTTGTGGGGGGAAAAAAATTCCTCTTTTCTTTCTCTGAACCAAACAAATGCATACCTTACATAACATGAACAAAAATCCATACCATGGTTTTTAGGCTTACCCTATAATTTACTTAGCCTAAAGGAATAAACAGTTTCTAATGAATTCTAAAGTCAAATGGGATTAGTTTTGCCAATGAGAAAACCAAAGTCAATAAGAATCCTCAACACTCTACTCTTTCCAGATCCTGTTAGCAATTACAGTTTACAGCATAATTATCCAGAATCTTTGAATTCCTTATATTCATATTTATATTATAAAAATTATGGAATCATTTTTAGTAGTCCTATGCATCATAGCAACTTTTTGGCAGAAAAAAGGAGAAAAAAACCAACAGCTAAAAAGTCATATCAAAACCCATTTACAGCTAAAAAATATTATATAACATACAGAAAAACTCTTCTTTTTTATTTATTGGACTTTTATGTTTGAAATTCATCATGTCTCTGAATAATACAAAAATACAGGCACTTTAAAACCAACAATCTTAACCAGAGAAACATGTGGAATGAATTTTTTCATCAGAACTCCTTTACAATTGCAAAGAACTTGGGTACTGGCCACCTTTTAGTGCATTGGAGAAAAAGTGACTAAGAAATGATCCCTAATCATAAAAAGTTCAAAGTTTGTTAGAGAAAACAGATAAACAAGTCCATAAGAATTTTTTGTGTAGGATAATGCGGTGTTTTTAACAGCTCCCAAATCCTGTAACATCCTGAGCCTTCTACATTTAGAAGGAAATCCTGATGACCATACCCAGTTAGAAATTTGTTTTCTGATTTCTGATGTACAAGAGGGAATAGAAGAAGCTCAGAAGGGACTGTATAACCCTGTTGGTAAAGACTTCTGCTTACCTTCTGCTCCCTTTAAGAGACCTGTGCTCATCAGATGAGCGTAGTGGGATTGGAAACTGTTCCTTATAAATACTATCTGGGAAAACAAAAAGGATGAAAAGAAAACTAACCAAGGTCGTGTTCCTTCAGATCTAGTTCCCATTAATTTCACAGCAAATCTACAAGGTTAGTATGATCCAAATTACAGCAGAAGATCTAAAGTTTAGAAAGATCGAAGAGCTCAACTCCACAAAGCAAGTCAGAGCTAAAATTAGAATTCACATTTTCTCCACTTGAAGATTCAGGTCAGGTGGTCTCTCTCTAAAAACTACAGCATGGATATCAGGATACTCCAACACCAACACTGGAAATGAAAATCTATGGCAAGTCACCTTTATACAGTAATCATGGCTTTTTAAAAAAAAAAAAAAAGTGGCTTGCCAATTTTGGAAAATGACTACAAAAAAGAAAGAAAGATAGAAAGATGAGTAAACAGAGAAGGAAAATCGATTGGACATCAATGCCATGATCTACAGCATACACTTTTAGTGGTAGTTTAGGAGCTAACTGATATTTACTGTATATATAAATATCACACACTCATTTTCTTTTTCTTTTTTTTTTTTTTTTTGGTACTGGGGATTGGGGATTGAACCCAGGGGCACTCCACCACTGAACCACATCCCCAGCCCTATTTTGTATTTTATTGAGAGACAGGGTCTTGCTTAGGGCCTCGCTAAGTTGCTGAGGCTTGCTTTGAACACACGATCCTCCTGCCTCAGCTTCCCAAGTGCTGGGATTACAGGCATGCGCCACCGCTCCCGGCCACACATTCATTTTCAAAGACTTATAAATGGCTGATATCAACAGGAAATTGATTTCAAAATTCAAACTATAATTATATGTTTCTTAAAAACAAAAAAACCTATATTCATGTGTAATGAACAGATTCAAAACTACCTCTCACCAGAGCACTTCTGGAGATTTAAACAGTACCTGCCACACTCGAACGAAATCACTTTACCCCTTCTATGTTAACTTCTGAGTCACATAGCTTAATAAGTGCATGCTCTGAGGTTACCTGCAAATATCAAGCAAGTATTCACAAAGCCTTCCTAAAATTAATTGTATGTGTTTCAGGTAATCCAATATTATAATTTCATATCTTGCACCACTTAAGAGATGGCATGACTACTCTACTTTAACTAACAGAGATTCTCTTCACACATTGTATGCATGCCATCTGATTAAAATGTTGTGATGGGACAGATATTTGTCCCATTACTATTAAAAACATATTTTAAAAACCACTTTGCACAAATTAAGTATTCAAACGCACTCCCTCCATTGGCTGCTCTTCTGAAATCTACTATAATGGTGCCAGAAATGTTTGCATGGATATAACTTAGTGGATGGAAATAAAAACCTAATTCTGTCACAGGAGTAACTAGGACAAGTAGAATGCAGGAACACCCATGAATTGCCTTTGTTCCATCACAATTACAGTGACAAAAATATTTATGTTAAGGGAATAGCTGCTGACACTGAGAGAAGTGGGAAGTAAGATTTTAAAAAGATGAAAATAGAAGCTGTGGGCTTTCACAGACTGTAGGTTATTTGAAAATATGAACCACTGCACCTACCCAGTCAGTACTAATGAACACTATAATCACTATAATCAAACAAACAAAGCAACTACACATTAGGAGAGAACTGAACTATTATTTAGAAAGTTTCACTAGGTTTCTGTAGGGGTAATTTTATTTGTGAATGGTTAATAAATTTAGAAAAGCATTTTTTTTAAAAAAAGGAAATTTGCTTTTTAATATGGATTTGGTCAGAGCTCACCTGATATCTTAATCATCCCCTCTTTAAGTAAGTTTATGAAATAAAACACAAAACATCTTTCACAGTCCTTCACAACTTGATCTTACAAATAATTCCAACAAATCTGGTTGGCTCCTTGGTTGAATTTCATTTCACATCCATAGTCCTTCCATTTTAGAGGTGTGATCTCCCTTAAAAAAAATACACAATGTTCATGGGCAGCAGTGTGTAAGGAGAAGGGGCAAAATGGGTCTTAGTAGAAAATGTATTTCACTGACAACATTAGTTCACACTAGTGTATTCACTTGTATATATCAAGTTCAACATCAAGTTAGAAAGCTACATTTCAAACACTGATGGGGAACACATCTGCTCGACAAAATGAAAATCATATGCATCCTGCACATGTTAGTGAGAATCCCCAACTAAGTTCCTCCTGCTCTTCCTCCTGGACCTGCTTTAAACCCGGCAGCATCAGCTGGTTTTGCCTCTTTTCTTCCAAAAGCATCCCATTCAAATCTCTGATTTGAATTTGAAAATATGAAAGGATCAAGTATAGGATGCCACCATACAGCTTCAAAAAGGGGGTTTCTTTAGTTAAAAGGGAACAGTGTGAGGGTGAAGGGAAAGAAATCACAGTCCTGCTCCCATTTGCTTCCTTCACCATAATCCTGCTCTGTAAAGATGATGTATCACCAAGTCTTTCTTTCATGGTAAGCACTTTGGAGAGAGCACTAAGCCAATTGCACATTCATTAACTTTAAAATGACTGTAATGAAATACCAAATGCAAAATTTATCTACCAGTAGAATTTTAAAAGCATGTGTTGCTTCCTCTTGCTTTCATGGAGAAAATCCAAAAGAATATAACAAAGTGTACAAACCTACAGTATACTACAGCAAACCCCAGTGACATTCGATAGTCCTTGTTAACTGGTGGGCCCACATATTTATGTAATCCAAATTGGTGATGATAAACTCACAGACTCAATACAAAGTAGTAAATAATCAAAACAATATTTTGCCTCTATAAATTATTACTGAATTTTAATAAAACATGAAATGTATGTATTTCTAAATCAATGTTTTTCAAGATGCAGGTGTTTTTCCCCTGCATCAAATTCAGATGGATAGTAATAAGAACCTGGATTCCCGGGACCTAAATGGACTCATTGAATCAGGCTCTCTGGCTATACAGGCTTAAAATATTCAATACCAAAAGAGTTCCCAGATGCTCCATATGCAATTAAGTAGCAGTGGTTCCTGCATTACCAGAAGAAACTTCCTTCACAGAGAGATGCAGTAATACTATGAGAGAGAAGTACCCAAACACAATAAAAGTAACCATTTGCCATAGTACAAAAGAATCAAAGGAAAGCCAGAAACCACAGTTCAGTAAGACTAAAGCAGACCATAAATGACATTTCCAAGGTCAGCAGCTAGCTCCTACATTGTTCAGACTCAAAGCCAGATCTCCTGACTCCATTTAGTAGCCATTACTGCATCCTCCACTTCAAATGTCTATTGTTCTGGTTTATGTATGAGGTGTCCCCCAAAAGTTCATGTGTAAGAAAATGCAAGAATTTTGGGAGGTGAAATGATTGGGGTTTTGAGAGCATTAAACCTAATCAGTGGGTTGAGCCAGGGATATGGATTAACTGGGCAGTAACTGTAAGCAGGTAGGGAATGGCTGAAGGAGATAGGTCACTGGGGGCATGCCTTTAGGTTTAAATTTTGCTTCTGGTAAGCGGTGGCTCTGCTTACGTATTGCCACATTCTGAGCTGCTTTCCACTGCCACACTGTTTTCCCACAATATTCTGCCTCCTCTGGGGCCTGGAGCTATGAAGCTGGCCATCTATGAACTGAGACTTCTGAAACTATGAACCAAATAAACTTTTCCTCCTGTATTTGTTCTTGTCAGGTGATCAGAGTGACAAAAAAGCTGACTAAAACATTTACCAGAAAAAACAGTTTAAAAACACTGGTTATGCTGGCTGTGGTGGTACACACCTGTTATTCCCAGCTACGTGGTGCACTGAGGAAGATTTCAAGTTCAAGGCCAGCCTCAGCAACTTAGCAAAACCATGTCTCAAAGAATTAAAAGGGCTGAGGATATAGCTCAGAGGTAGAATACAATCCCCACTGTCACCTCCTAAAATTAATTGTCTAAACTTCACATTTTAATGCTTTGAAATATTTGCTTATTCAAATCACTGAAACAATATCACCACTGAATGTTTAAACAGTTCTTTAACCTACCAAAAAATGCTTGCAAGTTTCTTACAATTCCCTGACACAACAGTGTAAGGGAGCCAAGGCAGGCATCAGCATCTCCAACTTACAGATCAACTGAGCTTTACAGAGGCTTAGAGACTTCTCCACAATCTACGGCCTTAACAATGGGGCCAGTGATGGTCCATTACTGACCATCTTTTTTTAAAGTTCAGTCTTGATTCCATTTATGCCTCCCTGGAGTGTATAAAAACTCTCAGCTCAATCACTGACTTTTTTCCACTTCTTATATTCAAACAGATGAAACAGATGTTAACCTCTACAACCAGTCTCTGTGCACATGGCTGAAACCCTGTGTGGTAGCTGCACATTATCTCAATGGATTTCTATAAGGTAGCTGGTAGTGGTTTACTGTGTGTACAAATCCAGCAGATATAACACTGCTGTCGAGAGCCAGTGTTCATTGTATTATCAGTTTCAGCTGGGTAATTTGATATGACGGGTGTGAGACACAAGCTACAAGTCCCTCCTTCTTAAAACAATAATTGTGAGCCTTTATTCTTCACCAAGAATATCAAGGTCATTGTCTGGATCAAATCTAAAAGGGAGCTTCCATCAACAGATGTCATAAGAGATAAGTACCAATTTGACATGCTCTTGTAGAACTATCACCTGCTATCAGAGCTGCTATGACAGCTGTGTAGTAAGACAATGTGGGCCAATTCATCAGTCCTCTGGGCCCCAAATGCTCCCCTAATGGATATGACAAACATATGCCTCACTGCCACACAATGGGTATTTATTACTGTAGGGTTGTTTGTATAACGATCCAATTAATCAGTGTTGATAGTCATGGGTTTTTTTTGGTAATTGATGGAAAGTAAGAATTGCATAACTCTACTGAATGACTGTATCTTTTGCCATAGTATGAACTTTGAAAAGAAAAAGGAAGAATACTGCACATACACAAAATCCTTCCAAAATATAAATAACCTATCCACCTCCTTGGCTTCAGTGTGATGTTTTCTTTGCCATGTAGAGGTTTTCTCACTTCTCAGAAAAGTCCTATTTAGTTTTGCAAGACTCAAAGCAAGTATCATCTTAGATCCAAGTCCTGTGGCTTCTGGAGCCTTGATAGGAATTTTAAGGAGAGACTCAAACTGGATAGGGATTAGGGTGGCCTACAAAGCTAGATCACTCACTTTTAGCATAAGCCAATCTTCAGCATCAGCTGACAACCACAATACAGGAATGTGCTCTCAGGGTTACAAGCACTTAGTGCTTTAAGAGAAGTGGGACATCTGAATTTTTATTTGCCATTCTCTAATTTTTAAATATTGGCAGCCATTGTTGTTTGGTTCCCCTGAATGCAGAGCTTGAAGCAAGCACTTGCCAATAATTTATTTCATAAGTGATTCTAAGAGAGAGAGAAAATGGAGGCAAGAAGAATCAACCAGGAGGTATTAGCAGGGTCCTGGAGCTCCCAGATTCTTTACCACAGATGAGGGAAAGGTAGTCATCCTCCAGATCCTTTCCCTTACAGGTTGTTCCTAAGGGTGAGAAATCCCCTACACTTCCCAATCAGACTTGTCGAAGTGCTAACTGGGCTTTCTCAGTTGAGGAGAGCCCAGATCAAAAAGGTAACTACTGGCCAGGCACAGAAGTGCACACCTGTAATCCCAGTGGCTTGAGAGGCTGAGGCAGGAGAATCACAAGTTCAAAGTCAGCCTCAGCAACTTAGCAAGGCCCTAAGCAACTTAATGAGACACTGTCATTAAAAGCTAAAAAGGACTGGGGATATGATTCAGTGGTTAAGCACCCCTGGGTTCAATCCCCAGTATCAAAAAATAAATAAATAAAGGCAACAAGTTTTAGTCAGCTTTTTCGTTGCTGTGACTCAATGACCTAACCAGCACAACTGTAGAGGAGGAAAAGATTAGCTGGGGGCTCACAGTATCAGAGGTCTCAATCCATAAACAGCTGGCTCCATTCCTCAGGGCTCAAGGTGAGGCTGAACATCATGGCAGAAGAGTGTTGCAGAGCAAAACGGCTCACATGAAGATCAGGAAGCAGAGAGACAGAGACACCCCTTGCCAGATACAAATATATACTCCAAAGCCATGCCCCCAATGAACCAGCCACACCCCACCTGCCTCCAGTTACCATTCAGTTAATCCCATCAGGGATTAATTCACTGATTATGTTAAGGCTATAGCCCAATTATTTCTCCTTCTAACCTTTTTTGCTTTATCTCACACATGAGCTTTTGGGGGACACCTCACATCCAAACCGTAACACAACTACTGAGGTGGGACACAGTCAGTGTGACTGAAGGTAAAGGTGACAGAAAGGATGTGACTTAGGACCCAACAAGCAACTACTACCACAGCTAACCAAGCTGCAAACATAGCACAAGTCGCACAATTAATGGACATGGTTGGTTCATGGACTCCATCTATTTTTCAAGTTTAGGAAAACCTGATTCCTCCCAGAGCCAGTCCCTCACAGGGAAGCTCAACACCCCACCACCCCACCACCACCATGTCAGCATGGACACACTGACCTGCACCACTGACAGGTCTGTGTAGACCCCCTAGGCTGTGAGGACCCTGAGAAAACTCCACAACCTATAATTATCCACAGCACCCAGTTCAAGGTAGGCATTCAGTAAAAATCTACTGGTTGAATTGGCTCAGAAAAAAGGCCTATCAGGGTTTGTGAAACTGAATAAAAGAATATAATATAATTTTGAATAGAATTCTGCCAGCTACAACTTTAACCCAATCCAAGCAGAAGAAACAGTCCTCAAGTCACCAAGGAACAGAATAATCATTTCTTAATTCTGCCCTAAAGAGCTATAGGAATCAGACATTAATCACTGACAAAGATGAACTTTGTTTCCTAAAAAGGCTGTCATATTGCCTCAATCATTAAAATTATTCACAACATAAGTATTTTTATATTAATCGAAAAGTTTAGAAAATTATTTTTGCCCCAGAAAAACAAAAACATAAATAATTCAGTTCTGTCATCTGCTACTACTAAAACTGTATTGCTCTTATTTGTGATCTAGAAATTCACCTTCTTTTCCATACAAACTCTGTCTTGATATTAGTAACTTTCTGTATGGCTCTCAGTACACTTCGAATTTGAAAGACATCAGCTCTAGTTGGGACCTAAAGATTCAGAGACCTGAGTGACAGATCTGCATAGGGAAACTTCAGGAAGATCAACATAGGTGGAATCCAGAACATGCTATAAAGATGGAGGTTCTCCTTATGCCAACTGAGTGGGTACCTCAGCATAAATATCAAAGCAGGTCACATGCTCCTATCCTGCATATGGTGCAAACAAAACAGAAAAACTAAGAATTCATTACAGAAAGCCAAATGCATAAATGACAGTACCCCCAACAGACTTCCATTCTTTAAAAAGAGTGAAGAAAGATGTCCTGTTTTACAAATATGCTGCATTATTTCTGGCAATGATTAGATAGATACAGAAATTTATACGTATGTATACACATACACACACATACATAAATATTTTAAAGGACAGCAATCCCCCCTTATCTTTAGGGATAATTTTTAAGCCCGCCAGTAGATCCTGAAACCATGTATAATACTGAACCCTACCTATACATAAGCACTGTAACACTATGACAGTCTCTCTGATATCTGATATGACTGCTAAGTGCCCAAGGGGTAGGTAACGTCCGCAGTTTGGATACACTGCAGAAAAGGATGATTCTTGCCCCTGGCAGGACAGAGCAGGATGGTGAGAGATGTCATCATGCTCTCATAACTTAAATCTTATAAATTGTTTATTTCTGCAATTTTCCATCTCATAATTTTAGATCATAGTGAACCACGAATAACTGAAATTACAGAGTGAAACCACAGGTAAGGGGGAACTACTGCATAAGAAATTATACAAGCAAGTTCTAAAGGAAACAAACTCATGCTTGTATAAAAATACCATTCATACCAACTAGAAAAAGTTGGGAAAAGTTTCCATGTAATTGCTTTGAAATATTAAGAACACCCTGCATTGGTACAGTTATGTCCACTCTGTCCCACTGACTTTTTCTTTTACTTTCATAGGAAGAAATAATTTCTGTTGATGATAAACAACCTTCTTTAACAATATATGTGCAAGTATTTAAGAAAGATGAACTGAGGGGGGAAGAGGAGAGGCTGGACAATATTTGATAGGAGTTTCACAGACTGACTACACTCCAATCTTCCAATCTGTAATGGAAGACCATGCGGACCTTTCACCCATTGTACTAAAGGAACTAGCCAATGCTACTGCAAGGTGACAAATATTACAAATTCTTACAAAGACGGGATGGGACTTGAAGACTAATACAATATAAAAACATTTTTCAAAGAAGCTAATGGTCTTATAATGAGAAACACTGTTAAAAAGAAATCTAGTTGCCCACATCTTGAGGAAGACAGAACACTGAGTAATAACATGGCTTGATGCAAACCCAGTCCTGTCACTATAAGCTAATCTTCTCTGATGGAGTGACTAGCCTAGTAGATCAAGGGGAAGAAGCAAGCGACAATTTATATTTGGGTTTTCACAAAGCTTTTGATTCTGTTCCTCATGACATAATCATCAATAAACTGAGAAAATAGGATCCACGCTGCATAGTTATAAAGTGGCAGGAAGGTCATGCCTGTGAGGAGCAGTCGAGGGAAAAGCCTCAGCCTCAAAGGAGCATAACAAATGGGCTCCACTGTGGTCAATTCTGGGCAGTGCTCTGGTGAACGTTTCTCATTAGTGACCTGGAGAGTAGAATAATTAGCGCCATCATTAAGTCCACACGAGATCAGACTAGGAGGAAGGGTTTAGAGAAGGGAGGGGAAGAGGCCAGAGGGAGTCACCAGCCATTAAGGAACACAGTATCAGAAGTCAGAATGACCTTGAACATTGCAAAGAGAAGCGGCTAACAATGTTGTTGAGAAATGGGACAGTGTTTTTTAGTTCCTCTCCCACTAACTTCTCTCTCCTTCCACAGGAGATGAGGCCCACTCCTCTCAGTTAAAGAGCCACATTCATCCGCTTGGTAAATACACAAGAGGTGCCCTGCCAAGTTCTAGGGATACTTTGTAAAGCGATAAACTTCTTATTTCTAAAGTCACAGAAATAACCTGTTTATTGAAGAAGAAATTTAAAAGGAAACAAAAAATATTTCCAGGAAAGTCTTCCTTGATCCTGATTCACCTTTCTCCCCATGTCCTAGATGAGTTAACTACTTCTCTCAGTTCTTCCATGTTCCTCAGACTTCCTCCGTCACAAAACACCAAAGTGTAATCAGATATATTTATTTGTCTCTCCTCTAAATTGCCAATCTGTAAAAGAGCATGGTCCATGGCTTATGCATCTTTGTATCCCCAGAGCACACCACCTGACACATAACAAATGCTCAGTAAATGCTTATTGATTTAGAACTGAAAACAAATTACACACAGGCAAAGAGGGCTTTATGTGAGTATTTTAAAAAGCCTAGGGGTGGTGCCCTGCAATTCAATAGTTCATGCCCTCCACACAGCCAGAAGGTCAAAGTTAAATCTGTAGAGCTGGACATCTTCTGCACATGTGGTCATTTCATATGCAGGTAAGTGGAGAGCAAATGTACAGAATGAGTGAGGGCAGGTGGCCAAGACTGTAAGAATGTCCAGAGGGAGAATTGCTTTAAATGAAGCAAAGAGGGATGGGGAGATTCATTGGAAGAACAGAAGGTTCAGGGGGAAAGAAGGTCTGTTCAGGGAACCAGGGAAATAAGGGAGATTTTGGCTCACAATTTGAAATCAAAGCCAGCAAGGATGCTCAGAAAGAAGTGAGGACAGAAGCACCTAAAGCAGCAACTAAGGGAGAAGAAACCCTGGATGACACAGCAAGCCAAAAGATATTGAGACTGTGAGTGAAAACAGAAAATAGCCCTTGAGGGGCTGAGAGAAGATAGGGGTCTGGGTTTAGGGAGCACAAAACCAACTGTGACACAGATGGTTCAATGGTCTAAGTAAGCAAGAAAGGATTAAGAAGAGCAAGACACAGAGACACACACATATGCACATAGCATAGATTATACAACTAGTAAGAGCTATTACATCTCTGAAAATAATAAAGACTGGTTAGAAGAGAAGAGAAGCCCTTCACCATTCCGTGTGTGTGTGTGTGTGTGTGTGTGTGTATGTGTGTGTGTTTTACGAGGATTAAATGCAGGCACCTTCTACATCTGCACTATATTCCCAGTTCTTTTTATTTCACTTTGAGACAGGATCTCACTAAATTGCCCAGACTGGCCTCAAACTTGCCATCTTCCAGCTCAGCCTCCTGAATCACAGGGTTTACAGACCTGCACCACCCCACCCAGCAGAAGCTCTCAACCTTAATTAGAGGCAGGGATGTCCAAGTTCTCTTTGTATGTGTATGTATGCAGCAATCTAGGGAGACTGTTCATTTCAATATGTAGTACACAGCAAATGTGTAAATTTTGTCTGAAACTACCACTTCTTATCCATTGAATGTTGTTCCCAAATGTGGTCAAATCTGTCTCAGCTTGCCTGTGGCTCCAATTCTGGTGGCAGACAAGTATTATAATTATTCCACATTTCAAAATGACATCACTTTATAGAATGTGGCTTTTCTTTCCATTTCACTTCATTTTTACTGAGGGAAGGACAGGGAAAGGGCAATGTGAAAAGAAGAGATGGAGAGTGACCACTTCTTTGAAATCTCCACATCTGATGCGTCTATTTCTCGGTCTGTGAGTCAGGCCTCAGCAGCTTCTAGGAACTGGCTTACCTTCAACCACAGAGAATGACAGGCTCCTAAACATATATTTTTTAAAGATAATCCACAAGATCTAAAATACACCATCATAAATATTTGAGGTGAGTTAGACTCCAAACGTGATCCAATCTTTCCCAACAGCGTGTTTAAATGGCAGGGTCACAAATAAAAGATAACACAAATAAAAGGAGTGGTACTGAAATTTTTAAAATGTATCTAGAAGTAGTTATAAACATCTAAATTCAAACATTTACTCACCAAAATATAACAATAACTCTAATATAATATGTTATTGTATATGAATTTTGTTGCCCAATCATGAGATCCATAAGTGAGAAGCTGTGCATCACAATTTTTAAAATATTCGTATCAATATGAGGTTACATTTCCTTCTCCTCACCCCCTGAACAAAATTATGGCTAGGCAACTTTAAAGTCATTGTATTACTAGCACCAACAGTGTCGACACAATTCTTTAGTTAAAGCCATTAAGTCTGTTTTGGAGTATCTGATTCCAAAGCCTTAAACCAAGGGGTGAAAATGAAAAATTGCAAACATGTGGCTGATTAGAAAAATAGTTATAATAGGCCTTACTGCTGTTATTATTGAATGTACAAGTGAAATAACCATTAGCCTGTTTTAACCACTGGAAAACACCCTATGGTGGTACTTGACTGATTCGATGCATTTTTGTACACAATTGCTGTGCTAATGGATCAGACATTTACCCCATAACAAAGGAAAGCTCAAATGTAAGCCTTAGGGTTTACAGTAATTCCAGAATACCAAACCACCGCAAAGGGTTTTAAATGAAGCCCCTGCTGATCTATTTACTGGTTAAACCCTTTTGTCTCCATGAAACAGTAACATCACTCACAGGACAAATTATTGATAAATTGCAGAATTTCAAACAATGATAAGCAGAGAATTAAAAATCCATAACAGACATTAGCTTTAGGAAATGCACTTAGCAGAATATGACTGCTGGTCTGGATCCAGTTTTTTCTTTATGCCTTTCAAGACATAAAGGTCCCCAAAAGCCTCTGTTACCACAGTATCCTGAAGAACAAAACTGACTCATCTATGGAAAGGATGAGATGTACCAAGACGTCTTGACTGCTGAGGATAATCTATAAACACAAGTCACAAACTTGACCCTGAAAGTGATCTTTTTCTCACCTTCCACAGGGATGGCATGTTAGGGATATCATTGTTATAGGGTACAAAACAGTGCTTAGGGAAGGTTCCTAAAGGAAATCGTTCTTCCATGCAACCATGTTGCTATGACAACCAAACCAATCAAGCTTCTTCACAAAAGCTTTTATGTCAAGTTCTGTTAGCAAACTCATATGGAAAGTATAACTCAACTAAATTAGCACTACACTTGTTACTATTAGAAATAGGTGAAAGGCACCAATCTTTTAAAAATTAGAGGAATATATACTCTCTATACCAACATCTTATATTAGTCAAATTCAATCTTTACATAAACAAAAGCCTCTTGAAAGGCTCTTTCTCAGAATAAAAGAATTCACCTAGCAAGGCATGCCCTTTCCTAAATGGATTCTCCCCCCACCTTCTGCATGACACACAATTCTCCCATCTTACTGAATCTTTTATCATCTCTTTGCAAACCTGTGCATCAGATGCATTTGTATTATAGCTTTAGCTTACATGGGAAAAATCCTAGCATTAACCAAAGTATTTTTTAAGGATTAGTTTTATTAAGGAGTATTTTTCTTCAGTAGGTGATGAACCTGTAATATTAATTATCACCTTAAATGTGAAGGCCGAGATACATTAGCAACAAGGTTTCACATTAGGGTAACTGCATTTTTATCAGGGTTTTCCCCCCCTGCTTGTTAAACTCACTTTTTAAAAGCAAAAGCTATGCTCACAGTATTAAATGAACTTTAATACTGTGACACTCAGCTCCAGAGCCAATGTCCTTCATATTCCTATTTTTAATTTTAATTGAAAATATCGAAATAAATTTTACCTCCTCAGATCTAAAAATAACTGTATTTTAGGTTTATAGGAAATATTTCCTACATTTTTTTCATAGGATGATGGAATTCATGAGACACATCACAGACACACTGGGTATGGGCATAGTCAGCGGGTCCAGATTCTGCTCTAAGATCCACTTTCTATTTTAAATAGGTGTTTCTGTCTTCCTGGACTATAGCAGAATTTCAGGATTTCTAATAAGCAGATTTTGCTCCAAAACACTTGACAACTATGATCAGGTTGGAAATAAGAACCAAGATAAATTTAGATCAAATTAAACTAAACTTAGTTGCTCACAGCTTTTCAAAAAGCAAAGCATTGCTGGGGTTGTGGTTCAGTGGTAGAGCACTCGCCTAGCACTTGTGAGGCACTGGGTTCCATCCTTAGCACCATAAAAAATAAATAAAATAAAGGTGCTGTGTCCACCTACAACCAAAAAAAAAATTTAAGTTTTTTAAATAAAGAGAAGCAGAACATCATCAATACCACTAAACATTAATCTTGGTAGAAATCATATTTTCAACTGATTGCCTGTCTGTGATCTGAGGCACTCACAGGTTAGTAGGAATATTTCATAGCATTTCAGCTAAAACTAAATTGTAACTCTAAATTATAATAAAGGGATTGAGATGTAGTTCAGTATTAAAGCACCTGCCTAACATATGCAAGACCCTGAGTTCAATTCCCAGCACCTCCAAAGTAAATAAATAAATAAATAAATAACAGTTAAAATGATTATATACACAGTATAAAACACAACCATCCATTTTAGTTTTTAGGTGATCTCAATAAATTGACATCAATCTAAAACCTAGAAAAATATCATTTTACTTTACCTTTTTTTTTTAATTCTTTTTTTTTTTTTTCTTTTTGCGGTACTAGGGATTGAACCCAGGGCCTTGTGCTTGCAAGGCAAGCACTCTACCAACTGAGCTATATCCTCAGCCTTAACTTTACCTTTAAGCATAAAATTACACACCTAATCCTAAACAACACTTTACATATGCATGATAACTGAAAAATCTACAATCAATATTCACTACCTCTTATTTCATTCTCTACAATTTTCATAGATAGGCAATGAGATATTGGAAGAAAATAAAGCTTAATTCAGTTTAATAACATTTATTATTAATGCTGCCTTTTATATTAATCATTATAAGATTTAGCATTTAATAATACCTAACACAGGCCAGTACTGTCTTAAAAGCTTTTTTCTTCATTGTTAACCTACCTATTTTATATATACATATATACCCACACGTGACTCTCTCTCTCTACACACACACACACACACACACACACACACACATATACACACACAAATGTATTTCACTCTCACAATAATTCTGAGATATGAATATTCTTGGCTTACACACTAAAAAGCAGAGGCTCAGACAGATTAAGTAGACTGCCAAAAGTTACAAAGTGAATAAACTAAGAATTCAAACTCAGTTCACTGAATCAGCATGATATGCATTTGCTCTAAGAACAGATCAAATACCTGAAAGTGCTTCCTACAAGGTTGCTTCCTGTGCATATGAAATTTAATTGTTGCTAATATAATATCTGTGACATTTATTAAATTTCAGACAAATTGTTAATTTGGCTTTGGTAATTGCAATTTTGGCTTTCAGAGATGTTTGGCCATTTTTTAATAGTATTTTTTAATAATATAAATACAGTCATTCTAAACACATAGCTGTTTGCTCTCACATCAGATTAAAACAATTACTCCTGAAGGGTTCCCCTGCTATCATTTAGAGGAACAAAACATCCTTTAACTAATGAGGAAAAGGACAAAGTCCATCGATGTGCTGTCTGACTACGGGTTCCACACAAAATATCACTTATCCAGAAAAAGGCAGAGATGCTAAGAAGCGATGCTCTAACAAAAGTTGAGCTTTCAAAGGGAAGAGACACAAGAATTAATCTTTAACCTTGTTAAGATGAAAGGAAATCACTAGCTTAGAGAATGAGTAAAACATCCAGTGCTTTCTTTCTGAAACCTGAGCCCTTCACTTCTAAGTAAAAACAGTTACTATTTATCAATTTGGAAGTATGAACTATATAAATGCTCTTCCAATACAATATATTTTAATTTATATTGGTATACATGAACATATTAATTTATACCTTATATTAATGTAGTTCTCTAATATAAAAGCTCCTTGGGAAACTGGGGAACATATTAATGTACTATATTACATTTGAATAGTTTTCAATAAAATTATCTGGGAGATTCTTAAACCACATTCCTTTGTGACACAACATTGTAGAGTTCTTGATAGCTGGAATTACCAGATAATTCTTTCATCTGACACATAATCACAGAGTACAAAACGTGTGGGAAGATTCCTGTGTCTTGTTCTCCTTGCCCACAGAATGATACCCTCCGGAAGCCAGCATGTTATGGAAGCACAACTTCCCAAGATAGGAGCTGACTGTCCCAGCTTCCAGATGCTTAAAGTAGCCATTTCAAAGCTAATAACACTGCTTTTACGATGACATTTTAGACATGCTGAAATTTCTTTGTAAGAACAGAGGATATTATATAAACCAATATATTTAATAATAACAGCATAGAAGACTATTAATATTTGCTAGTATTTTCTACATATATATTTATATTCTTTTAAGGCTCTTTTACCATTCTACTTTATATATATATAAAAGTTGAAGCGTATATATATATGCTTCAAAACATCATGTTGGGACTGGGGACAGCTCAGTAATAGAATGCTTGCCTAACATGTACAAAGCCCTGGGTTCAATCTTCAGCACCACACACAAACACACAAAAAAATCATGTGGTACATGATAAACACATAAAATTTTCTATCACTTTTTAAAAAGAAAAAAATGTTAAATATATATTTAAATATGTATTTTCTTTATCTACTTAAATGCAGGTGCAATTGTTATGTCCACCGCACAATTATGAAAACTGAGGCACAAAGAAAAAGTAATTCAACCAAAGATCACTCAGTTCTCCAATGGCGGAGGTCAGATTCTATCCCAGCAACCCAGCTGCACACCCTGTCATTTACTCCTGGACATTTAAGATGAAGAAGACAGAGCTCCTGCTCTCAATCTAGTTTTTCATTTGAAAAGGGACAGGGTGGAGCTACACAGGATATATTCATATCTGTAAAAATATATGATCATATTCATTAGCTAATTTCAAAATATCAGAATACAAAATGCTAAGATTAAAACAAGGAAACAGCTGGCACTGTGGCACACACCTGTAATCCCCAGCTTGGGAAGCTGAGGCAGGAGGATCACTAGTTCAAAGTCAGCCTCAGCAACTTAGTGTGACCCTGTCTTCATATATAATATAGAAAAGAGCTGGGGATGTGACTTAGTGGTTAAGCACCCCTGGGTTCAATCTCCAGTACCAAAGATGAAAAAAAGGAAATAATTTCTCAATAAGTACTTTCTTTTAGTTAAAATGCATGCATACTACACAGCACACACATACTTGCTTGTATATGTATATGTGTTTCTGGATGCATGCAGGAGCAGCTGGGCACAGTGAGGCAAGAGGATCCCAAGTTCAAGGCCAGTCTAGGCAACTAAGTCAGACGCTGTCTCAAAATTCCAGCAAACTCTGTCTTTGGGAGGCCAAACTTAACAGTTAGCTCTCCTTTCCACCACTCTGATTAACAGTTGCCTGGCCTGGCTCTTGATCCTTATTGCCAAGTAGGAATAAGGACACCAGCCCATGAAAGTTTCTTGGGATGGGCACTTACAGAATAGCCCTTGCCAAAAATTCATCTTTGTGAATCCTTTCCTTTAATCCCATCTCTAAAACAGTTTCCTGGTACTTCTTTTGAAAATTCATCTCTTGAGGTCAAGGTGTAGCCAATGTACAGTAGCACTGTTTAGTATAGGTGAGGTCTGAGATTCAATTCTCAACACTCCTCCACCCCCAAAAGAAGAAAGAAAATTTATCTCTTGGTGTCTATCATCTTAGGGTCACAGCCAAAGTTTCTATTTCAGTATCTTTACCTGTATACTTGTAACTAGTCCTAAGAATAATTGAAGCATTATCTGAATTATTTGAAATCAATTTCAAATGATGTGTCACTCTCAAATAAGATTTTTTTAGATGCTGTTGCTATTATTTTAAGAATTTAAATAGTGGCTTGTCTGTAATGCCAATGATTCCAGAGACTGAGGCAGAAGGATCCCAAGATCCAGACCAGCCTCAGCAACTTATCAGAAGCCTTTAAGCAACTTAGTTAGATCCTGTCTCAAAACAAACAAACAAAAAATGTTTTTAAAAGGGCTGTTTATATTCAGCCATAAAGAAGAATAAAATGATGGCATTTGTAGGTAAATGGATGGAGTTGGAGAGTATCATGCTAGGTGAGATAAGCTAATCCCAAAAAACCACAGGCGAATGATTTCTCTGATAAGTGGATGATGATATATAACGGGGGAGGGAAGGCAAGAATGGAGGAAGGATGGATTGTATAGAGGAAAATGAGGGGAGGGGAGGGGGGGTGGAGCGAAGGTAAAATAATAGAATGAGACAAACATCATTACCCTATATACATGTATGATTATGCAAATGGTGTGACTCTACTTCGTGTACAACCAGAGAAACGAAAGTTGTACCCCATTTGTGTACAATAAATCAAAATTTAAAAAACAAAAAAAGAAAAAAAAAAAAAGGGCTGTTTGGAAAAATGTTTAAAAGAGGATGTAGCTCAGTGGTAAAGTGCCCCTGGGTTCAATCCTCAGCACACACACACACGAAAAAAAGTTTAAATAGCAAATATCAGTGTCATTATATAAATCTCTTTTTATGAATATTTCTATTTCAGTACTTGATGTTCATTACTATTTGTCCATTAATAAAACTGATTCCTTGTGGATGTGTCTAATATTCAATAATCAGTACTTTGAAATATTTTTTCAAAGTATTCAAGAACAAATGTTCTAATCATTACACCTAGAATACAATGGATTTCTTTTGCAAAATATTGACTCATTATTATTGACAAATCATTAATAAATAACAAATTATCACATAGATAATATCGTCCTCAAACATATGCTGTCTTTCCCTTAATAACAGAGCTAACTCTGAGACAAAACGGAAGTCTTCAAGTACTCCATGATCATAGGCAGCCACAGGATTGATTGCCACCACTCTGGCAAACATAAGAGTTAATAACAGTAGAACACACAGTTTTAGTTGTTTTTGTTTTGCTAAGTAAGCATTCTCTAGCTTTTGTTATGCCATAAATGCAGGAGGGTCTACACTTCTGGTTGCTTACTCTTATACCACACAAGTCACTGAAAATTTCCCCTGAATGATTCAGGACATCGCTTTTCTTTAGCTTCTGCCCTGAAACATTTATCCACACCCTGGTAATGTCCGCATTAGCAAGGGCTTCAGTACCCTAACTGCTATCAAAGCAAACACAGATCCAGAAATAAAAGACTGTAAGACCTGGGAATAAAATGTTGAAGTGCAAACTGATATAAACATGTGTTCTGACAGAAAAAGTGCACTTTAAATTGTGCACAGCCGGCCACTCACTACAATTTGGAAATTTCCCAAGTGAGAGTAGAATTGTTGCATTTATCTTGATTGGAAGGTTAAACACATAGTGATTGAAGGCTAATGCTAAAATACAGAGGAAGGGGAAGCACAATGATTTACTAAGATAAATCATTATGAAAGGCATGTGTATGCTTACAAATCCAGTATCAATTAAAAAGTAGTATTATTGAGGACTTATTTGTACTATGCATTAATCCTCACAACCCTCTGTGAGGGGTATTATTTTTTCCCCAAGTTACATATAAAGAAACCAGAGCTGACAGAGATTAAGCAATTTGTCCAAGGTCTTGCTGCTAATAATGGAACAGAACTTGAATCCAGTTCTGTTAAATTCCAAAGCCCCTCACCCCCAAGATCATCACACATGCTGCAGTCATTTATTTAAGCTAAAGCAATTTAACAGGTTAGAAAGCAGAAAGGATTAACAGATTTCCACTCTCCCAAACTAAACTCAGAATCCACCTCTGGTCATGTCAGTCTACTGCATGAAATTCTTCAATGCTTTCACACCCACAGCTGAGGAAAGTACAGATGCTCCAGTCGAAGATTTAATACTCAGTATAGTTAAATAAAGACAGTAGACCATTGTTTTGTACTAGGCTCCAACAAACCAGAATGAAAATCAAAATGGAGTCACTCACACTAAAGCTCTACATTACCAAACTGAAACTAAGTTTTCTTTTTGTTTTTGTTTTGGTAGTGGGGCGTGAACCCTGGGCATTTTTTGTTACTGAGCTGCGTCCCCAGTCTGTTTTATTTTGTTTATTTTGAGACAGCATCTCACCAAGTTACTGAGTCTCACTAAGTTGCTGGCGCTGGCGTCGAACCTGTCATTCTCCTGCCTCCGCCTCTGTCTCTGGGATTACAGGCATGTGCCTTGGGTCCCAATGAAACTGAATTTTTACCCGAATTTATCAGAAGTCAGGAAGGCTAACAGCAAGTTTACTAAGCAGGTCAGCTTCAATCAGTGTGATAATATAAGTTCCCTCTGCTTTAATCCTTCTGAAAAAGTAAGAAACCTGATGCTAAACCAGTGATTTTTCTATTGTTCTGTCTCCCTGTTCCTACCTTACAAGAAAACTAACTTTGAGTTACTTTTAAAAGTTATCCATTTTTGTTGTTTTTGCTTTCTCCATCCTCTGCTTATAGAATCAAACACTTCTCCTCTGCTCATTGGAACACTTATTTTATTTTATGGAAGGAAGTGTTGTCCAATTCAGAAGTCACAAAAGAAAGCCGATTAAGATCTCCAAGCTAAATATTATAATTTTGTCCTTTGACAGTGTTGTTTCCATCTCACTTGGATTAACAGTCTACTCCCCAGCATTCCACTTGGCCTGTTTATTCTGGGACTCCAAAAACATTTCACCTTTTGTCTGACCTCTAAATGCTCCATGTTCCACTGACTCTCCCTTGACAATCCTGGGTGGTTTCATCCCTTCCCACATAGCTTTAACTGCCCTTTGTGGTCCAAGGATTCTCAAACTGCTATCTCAACAGCAACCACAACTTTGAGCTACAGAATCATATAATACATAGTCCCTTACCCCCATCTGGTCTCACGCTGTTTTCTGGAACGACAAACCAAAAGTTTCCAAACTGATCTCCCCATCCACCAGCATGCTTATTTTCCAACTTTCCCCATCTCAGTATATTCTAGATAAAAGCCTGTATCTATCCTCAATTTCTTCCTAATCCTATTCCTCTTACACCCGCCCCTAATCCAATCAACTAGAAATCCTATCTCAGTAGCCAGCACCATCTCTCACCTGGTCCATCCACAAGAGCTTTCTAAATGGCCTTCCTATTCCTACTTTTGTTACCTCCCAATCTATTCTTTACACAGCAGCCAGAGTAATTTTTTAAAAACAAAATCCAATGTGTCACTCCTTTGCCTACAACCCCTTCCATAGTCTCCTATTGTGCCTTAAATAAAATCCAATCTTGTTACCCAAGCCCACAAGGCCCTGAGCCATCAGACCTCTTGACCAGCTCTGTCCAGTCTTAATCCCTTCCAGCTCTTTCAGTATACTGCTCCCTCCAGCTCTGCTGGTCCTTTTTCAGTTATCAGATTTCCTGTTTTTTGACCTTCATACATGCTGATACCTGCTACACATGTCCAGCAGAATGCTTCTCATCTCTGATCTCAACTTAGATGCTGCCTCCACAGAGAGAAAGACAAGATCAGGATTCCAGGATTAGACACCACCTTTTTTTTCTGTCATCATCTTAACTAATTTGTATTGCATATTTATCTATTATTTGTCTCTCTTGCTGGATAGTGAGCTCCACAATGGCAAGGATAGCATCTCTCTGATCACCAGTAAATGCCCAGTACCCAACAGGGCACCTGGACTACAGAAGACATTCTGAAAATAGAATTCAAATATTGCATGATCTGGTCCCTGACTACTTCTCCCCATCTCCAAACCCACACTCTGTTCTGAACATGTAAGTGGTTTGGGGGACACAAATGAGCATGCTTACTAAATATATGCTGCTCCTTCCTCCTGGAGTACTCTTTTTCCTCTTGTCCAATCTGGTATCTTTTACTCTATGATACTCCTACCCCTAACACACACCCTCACTGAGGGCAGATTTGATTACTTCCTCTTCTGCAGGCTAATGTACTTCTGTCAAACTAATACCACACCAAGCTGTTCTATGTCCTCTAAAAGCCTAAGTTCATTGCGAAAAAGGACCATTTTCACTTCCTGTTTCAATCCCCCAAATATAGCAGTATCTATGATGAAGTAAGTAAATGACCCAATGCATCAATCCATTTGATATTTGAGGAATTTTCATTTTCTGCCACAAAAAGTAACCAAATTGGCATTTTTCCCCTAGACCCTACAACAGAAATCACCTCATCATTTACAGTTCAAAACAGATCATGCCTTTAACCTACAGGATATATATCATGTTCCATAACTCAAAGATTTATTCTTATTTGCTAGAAGTTATTAAAAATTTCTAAATTATACTAAACATGGATCTAATCCAATTAAGCCATGGCTAAATGAGCTTGAATAGAATCCATTTAAAATAATAGGCCTGAAATTATGTGGAAGAGCATCTTTCTTGAAGTATCTACATTTTCATAATTATTAGAACAATATCCCAAAGCACATTTAATTAGCACTTACCGCCATCTGCAAAATAATAATAAGATAATAATATATTCAATAATGTGCTGGTCACTGTTTGATCTATTTTACCAGTATGTCTGTTATTAAAAAGGGAAGTAGCTGGGCACGGTGGTGCAAGTCCATAATCCGAGGTATTTGGGAAGCTGAGGCAGGACTGCAAGTTCAAGGTCAGCCTCAGCAACTTAGCAAGGCCCAGTCTCAAAACAAAATTTTAAAAAGGAGGGGCTGGGGATGTAGTTTAGTGGGAGAAAGCTTGCCTAGCAAGCATGAGGCCCTGGAATCAATATCCTGTACAAAAAAGAAAAAAAAAAAAGAAGAAGAAGAAGAAGAAGAAATTTGGGAGAGATGATCTCTCACTCTCTGCCACCTGAGTACACAGCAAAAACGCTGCTATCTGCAAACCTAGGGGAAAACCTTGAATAGAAACCAAACCAGTTGGCACCTCGATCTTTTAGCCTCCAAACTGTGAGAAATAATGTTTGTTGTTCAATACACCCAGTCTGTTGTATTGTGTCACAACAGCCCAAACCAACAAGGTAGTACTCCAAGACAACTGCATATTCAAATTACTGTGGAATGTACCGCAAAAATGATACAGGTTCTGTGGCAGCTGCAGAACCAGTTACCAAAAAGTGAGAAGGTAACTGAGATTTTTATTGTTTATGTCTGTCTAGAAAAAAAAAAAATATATATATATATATATTTTAAATGCGTAGGCTATTTGGATTCATTGTAAAGCTTTAACCTTTGCAACAGGATAAAATTAGATATGCTATATAAAATTTGTGAAATGCTATCCCCAAGCCAATTCAGACAACTCAAGCCATGGCAGGTTTGTAATCATTCTAAAATAACACAGAGCACTTTCATCTTCACAGGATCCGTGGACAAGGGTATTCCATAAAATGTAATGCTCACAAAAGAAACAAGTATTCTTGGAAATACTCTACCATACCCTACCACAGTGCTATATATCATGTGCATCTGTTTCATCGTTACTATTGAGAGCTTACCAACTTGAATAGGTAATTACCATGATAGTTTTCTTAATGGCTCATGAAAATTATTTTTTCATATTTTTAAATATAATTTATGGAGTGAATTGCCCAGACTTTAGGTCTAGTCAAATGAATTTTCAAATATATATGTCTATGTAGATACAGCCTTATCAACATAAAGAATATTTCTATCCCTCCAGAAAGCTGCCTTATGTCCTTGTTCAGGCATCCTCCTGTCCCCCTTCCCACTCCCTTCTTCTCATGCCCAGGCAACCACTGTCATGAATTCTGTCGCTACAGAATGCTTTATTTGTTTTAAACTTCACATAAAAGGAATCACATGGTTGTGTCTGTCTTCTTTTCTCACATTGTTCTTTATGTTGTTCTGTTATGGTACATACATTAAATCTTTTAATTTTTTACTTCCCTATGAAGTAGAGACTATTATGCTCACTTTGCAGATGAGAAAATGAAAGAAAACCAAAGTGACCTGTCTAAGGTCTCACAGCTTACAATAAGAACTGAGCTATGGACCCAGGAACTTTGGTTTCAGACATCAAATAATGTATAATATAAATTTAAGGAGATTATTTTGAACTACAGTACTCGAGGGAAAAAAAATCAGAGGATCAAAAGATATAAGGAAAATCTTATGGCAATTCTGAAAGACTTCTGGCACTTTCAAGGGAGGGAGTCAGCAAGAAAAATAAATCTTGATATTAAAAAACAAGGATTTTTTTTAAAAAAGGAAAGTATAAAATGAGCTGAAATGTTATATTTTAAATAACAAGTATACTTTAGAATACTCATGAACTAGTTTCTCTGAAGAATCTCCACAGTAAGATATGCACTTAGAAAATGTGTGAGCTCACAAGGGACATTTGGTATCATGGAATCCAAGTCTTAAACTTTAAAGATAAGAAAACTCAGGCTCATGAAGTTTACCAAGTTTTGCCAAGGTTCACAGGGCACACTAGTGACAAAATCAGGCCTAGATGCTATGTCTTCAAATGATGAACGTAACATTTATTGAATACTTTACTGTGCCAAGCATTGGACTCAGCAGTTTGAATGTGTTGTCTTAATTAATTCTCACAATAAAGTACAACACAGGACATATTTAGATTATATTAAATTAACATTAACTGAATAATGATCCAACTCATCCAGTGAAGTTGAATTTTGCATTTCCATAGAAAATGTGATAGTAACATAGGAAAATAAAATAACATGAAATTGTGAAAAAAGACTGCCACTATACTTCAATTATCTAATAAGGACTCTTTTTCACATTGATGGAAATTTTACTAGAGACTCCATTTAACTGAAGAACGTGTATATTCATTATCCCACAAGTAAACAATGTGTTAGGTGGGTAGGAAAGTGAACCTTTTCATATAATATTCTAAATATGGAGAGGCACCTCACCTAATCAATATCTAATCAATATCAATCTGATCAGAGAATCTTAAGTGTATCCTCCAGTCACCTGGAGTAAACAAGGTATAAGTTGGTCCAAATCAAGTTTTTTGCTCTTTTAAATTAGGGTTTTGGAAAGAAATACGTTTTTGTAAGTATTTGGCCTGTTTTGCCCGCAGTCCAAATCCACCAGCCAGTTTTCAGTTACATTTTAGAAATACATCTGTGCGGTGTGCAGCACTGCCCGCTGCACGGTTGAAAGGGAAATGGTCCCATTACAGTGAACAGCATTCCCAATTGTATTACCCAGCTCTGTGTCATCCGCCGTGCACAGCAGGTTCCCAACAAAGCATGGCAGAAGGACAACTTAAAACCAAACTACAGAGGCGCAACCTACACAGACCCCCTGAGAGAAGAAGCCTTTGGGAAGGAGCCCGAGCGCTGACGGTGCGGTCAGAAGCTCCTGCGTGTTGGACAAGTTTGCTGCATTCTTTCACCACTGAGTCTCATCTCAGCACAGTCTCTCTGGGATCATAACAATCACAGGTAACCACAGGATACCAGACTATTTTTCCTAAGGTAAGGAAGAAAGAGGGAAAGGAGCTGGGTGGAAGAAGGGAAGGAAAGCAAAATCATCCACAGAGCTCTTACTGAATTCTGTGAAGATGTCAGAAGGAAAGCTCAGAGGTGCAAGGACATGACTCACTCAGGAAGACAGTGACTCTGGTTTTTGTTTTCCAATCCCTAAGAGTTAGAATCAGGGTTAGGGAATGGGTTCTGACTTAAAAATCAAAACCAAAAACTCCCCTCCAAAACTGATGACAATTCCCACACTTGTTTCAGATGCTCTATTTCTGATCATTATCTTTGTTGGGTCTACTTATTAAGTCCTACTAGAATGTCAGGAAATGTTGAATGCTAACTGGGTTGGTTAAAAAATAAAAACATTCTTGCTTACTCTGTTTCAAAGTACACTTGGCTTGCTTCCATTACACCATTATGAAATTGCATTAGGACTGTTATATAAACATGCTCAGAGGGCAGACTAGAGATTATTCAGTCCACATACAGTTAAAAGGAACACCCAATCTAATTCAGAAAATCGAGACAGTTGGGATAGGAAGAAAAATGATAGGTAAGCAAAAGTAAAGCTTAAGCTTCCTTACATACACATCCTTAAAATGTCCAGTCCTTCTGCATCACACATATCATCTTTAAATATTAAAAAAGAACATATACATGTCTCTTTCCACCACAGTTAGATTTCATCATTCTGAAAAATGCTTTGCTATTCATTTGAACACTATATTACTTTTATCTGTCAACTATCTTGTAAACACTGCAAAACCTTAGAGAAGGTTTCCCACAGCACAGACCATTTACATACACTAATTTGGCAAAAAAAAAATTGCTTTCCAAATCACAATGTTTTACAAAAGCCATATTCTATTTTTCCTTTAGTGCTTTTTTGACAGTTGGAAATGGGCACAAGTTGTAATTTGCTCGTATCCATTTCCTACTTTAGTAGTGTCCAGTAAAATCATTCAAACAGCATGACAGATAAAAGACAATAATAAAAAGTATTTGCAATCTTCTGGGAGTTATAATGTACACTGAATATAAACAGTAGCTGTGGTTTTATATATACATATGCATGATCTATACATACAGTTGATGAGCTAGGACAGTACTTAAATACATTTAAAGACACTATAATGAAAAAGTTAGGTTTGTGCTGACCCAATAATCCTCAAAGCTCCTAGTCCACTTTTAATTTGCCTTAATGGAAAATTGCTTTGGAAAAAATTATACAAGAACAGTAAAATCTGACAGTAGGTAACAATATATTTTTGTACTCATGAAAGCAGAACAAAAAGATGTCACCTGTAAGGTACATGGCAGCGAAAGCTATCAGGTTTTTTGTCAAATATCACTCCACAATGTGAAAATTAGAGAGAAAGCAGGCAATGAATTACAAGAAGAGAGAAAGTCAATTAGGGTGATTACCAAACAGTCCTAGAATGTTTCAGAAATGCCCGACTGAACAAGGCCACAACGCACTTCAAGTATGAGAAAGAGAAAATTAGCCAGTGTTTGCACCCACTATGTGTGTTTTGTTAACAAAGTGATTTTGATTAAGTTTATGGTCACACCACAGGATCACAAGACTTCACAAAGAGGATTACTTTAAATATGAAATCTTTCAACTGTAAAACTAATCATTTCTGAAGGAGGCTGGATATTCAATATTTCTCTAAATTAGAGTTTCTCTCCTCTCTCCTTTTTTTCCCTCAGATTATATGAGGCTTTTTTTCCCATAAACTGGATAATTATGCACACCCACCAAAGAACATAAAACAATATTTTAAAAGAAATGCAACTTTTCACTTTATGTTAGTACTCTCATAAATTTAATATCCACTGTTCATTATCCAGACAACCACATAACATGAGACATTTTTCTTTCCTATCTTATTTTGCACATAAAAAAAAAACAGGAATAATTGACTTGGTATCTTCTCTGTGGGCCCCAGAAATCTTAATAACAGTGGCAGCACACCCAGTTCATTTAAGCCACAGAAACATGGCTTATAGTGAGAAAGAATAGGACTTGGAAGTTCATAGCTTTCCCGTTCCAACTTACTGTGCAAGTAGACTTTGCTAAAGAATTAACCTTACCAGCCAGTGTTTTACTACCCCTTTCCTCCCAAGAAGTTAGTAGCATTGATTTCAATATGAAACCTTTGAAACTTCTGGAGGATGTCTGAGTGTGGCTACTTTCAATGCCCTATGAACCTCATACACAAAAAGTGACAGGCAGAAAGAGAACTAAGTTCAGTATCTAGAAATATGTAGTATATAAATGGCAACATTTAATTACTTCAATTTATTCACATCACTTTAGTAGGTGTTGCATAAAAATTCTCATTATCCTCTAGATTTCATAACAAATATTCACCATGTAACATAATTCCCATTTTCATATTGAAAATAATGAAGCCCTACTCCGTGGATGACTTTTTAATAGATATTTTTAGTTGTAGTTGGACACAATAGTTTTATTTTTTTTAATGTGGTACTAAGAATCGAACCCAACCCCAGCCCAGATGATGATCTTAAAAAGAGGCACTATAATATTATAAAGTGAAATGGAAACTAATTCAGTATAAATAAAGACATATACACACGAGTTAACAAGTGTGCTAAAATTAAGTCTTTGAGAAACAACTATACTTCAGGGCTCTTGCTTTCCATCTCTCCCTATAGGACAATGTTAGCCATTTTCTGTATTATAAAAAATTTATGGATAAATATTATAAAAACTAAAGGCATTCAAAATATTCTTGCCTTAGATTTTTAAAAGTTCATCTAACTTTCTGACATTCTACAGAATTCCAGATTCCTATAATTTTCAACATAATTATACAAACTATTCTAGAAGCTAGAAAATGTCTATTCTTGCTCTCCTATTCCTATTTCCAAAGGAATCCTACAGATTTCATAATGAATCCTTTTTTTTTTTGTCATTCACTCACTCTTCTTTACATTAATATTATATTTAGTAGATTTACTCACAGTAGTTGAATTCATATCTTATAGTTAGAGGAGAGAAGTATGCCAATGTGTTTTTCACATTTTAAAAGTTATAATAAACAAGGAAACTTTCCTAGGTAGATTTTCTGGACAGATTTTTAAAACGTAGATAATATATAATTAAATGGTTCCATTGTGAAAATTTACATTTATCTTACAAAATGTTAAAATATAGTGACTCACTTGATAGGGGGGTTTTAATAAATAAAAAGGTATTTAAAATTCAATAATGCAAAATATTTTTGTCAAACATCAAGTAATCTGCCTATTTCTGTTTACTTCAAAAATAATGTTATCAACCTGGCACAGTAGCACAAAACTGTAATGCTAGTTACTGGGGAGGCTGAGGCAGGAAGATCACAAGTTCAAGGCCGGCCCTGGGCAACCTAGCAAAACCCTATCTCAAAATGAAACTAAAAGGGCTGGGGATGTAGGTCAGTGGTAGATGGCTTGCTGACCATGCCGAAGGCCCAGGTTTAATACCCAGCACTACCAAAAGAAAAAAAAAAAAAAAAAAAAGAATGTTATTAATAACTTGCCTGATGAATCTGTGTGTTTATACATCTATAAACTTTTATATAAAGGGGAAGAAATATGGCAAAGGTAATTTTAGTAATAGCATCAATACAAATAGAAATTACTTTATTTAATGGATAGCCCATGTGTTCAAGCACACTACTCTTTAAGTACATAATCTCATCTAATATTTACAGAAATACTATAAGGGCGATAAGTGCCTGAATTACAATTTCTGTTTTGGAGATAAATTCAAAATCAATGAGATTACATGGTGGGAATTAAAACCCTGGTCCATTCAGAGACCAAGGAAATGAGCTAGGACATGCAAAAACCAGGATTTCTAACAAACATCCCATTGGGTCCTCTGTCTATGGCTTTGGTCAAGACTTAAAAACTATTTCTCAGATTTCTTCTGTAAATAAATTAGGGCAGAAAAGTGAATACAGAAAAGCTTTATACCGGCAACTTGATAATTCTTGAATTTACATGGGGTTATTCAGAACAAATAACCACTCACAGCATGTCCAGCCCTGTCTTCTAAAGGGTAGGCATGAGTGAACTAAGGAATCCAATTGAATGGAAAGGGTCGAACAGCCGTCACCAATAGGTCACACAAGGACCCAGGGTTAAAGTCAGTACCCAGAAAAACATCAATTAGCAAAAGAGGCACATATTCAAGTAGGCGGGGAGCACTAGAGTCTGTGAAATGGAACCAGGATATAGGGTGGGCAGAGGATCTCAAAGACCCTGGCCTTTCTGCTCAGTTCACTTCACCTGGGTTGACCAGCACCAGCTGTATCTGAGATCAGAGAGCACAGAAGATCTGACCCTGTATTTGAGGCATGTGGGATATGTCTAGAATGATAGCCTCTAGGAAAAGAGGTAAGAAGTAAATTTGCTTTTCAAAGAGCTGAAGAATGTCATCTGAGCACACTTCTGCCTCAAGGGTATTTGCACTCACTGCTCTCCAGAATTCCTCTTTCCCAGAGAGTAGATTTCTCAGTACCCCACCCTAACCTTATTACTTAAAACAGTGTTGTTTCTACCTCACCCAGCACACCAGCCACCTCAGGGCTCCTTTGCCTTCCCACATTATTTTCATCAATATTGATGTATTTTACATACCGTTGTGTGTCTGTTTATTGACTATCTCTACACTAGTCTGTAAGCCCCTATCCGTGCCGTTGCCTGCTGCTTTCTCAGTGCCGAGATCCATTTCAGGGACACAGAAGGAACTTGGTAAATACTTATTAATGTATGAATAAATTTCAAAGCAACATTGTCAAAATGTCATTTTTTTCATTGTTTAGAATTTTGAGTTCTATGTGCTGCTACATGCTCTATTATACAAGTAAGGAGATGGATAAATTAGTAAATAATATAACAAAGTTGGTGACCTTGAAACTCGTGAATTAATTCAAGCATAAATACTGCTCAGAATGTAGAACTTGAATGTTTTGATAGTTTAATAGAACACTAACAAAGCAAACTACAAAACACGCTCTATTTCACAAAGAAAAGGAGCCCCTGGCACATCTCTAAAATACCAGAGTTATTGGTTTTATCACCAAAAACCAATATTCCTCCTGATTGGTTTTTCCTAGCTAAAAATAAAAAGGATTTTAATCTTAGGACATCCACCAAATAACCAATTATCCATCAGCATATAATCAAAATTCATCCTTAAAAAAAAAATTAGGGGGCTGGGGATATAGGTCAGTCGGTAGAGTGCTTGCCTCACAAGCACAAGGCCATGGGTTCAGTCCCCAGCACCAGAAAAAAAACAAAAAAAATGGGGTTAATTTCAAAATTCTCATCTTTGATATATAATTCTTAAAGTAATTTTAGGTTATAAGTTCAGAATATTAATAAATCAAATTTCTAAAATAGGAGATAAAAATAAATGAAACAGAATATGAAAAAAATTTTAAATTTTTTTCAACTAGAAAGTAAACTGAGGCAAGGTTCTGGAATCATGAAAACTGAATATAAATTTATACCAACAAGAGAATCTTTCTCTTACTACAAGACTATTCAGTATCTCTCTTTAAAATGAAATGAAACCGTATCACTTAAAACATAGTTTTTCATTTGTTAGGTTGGTTAGTTGTTTTATTTTGAAGTTGTACAGGAAAAGGAGAGATTTCTCACTTAATTAAGGATTTAGTTAAAAATATTTATGTATATATGCCCACTTTTCAGAACTTGACTAAGTCCCAGGATATTATATGGAAGTCTGAAAGAAGGAATCCTGGTTTCTTACTCAAAATATAAAAGTCAGCTAAAGTTCACATCTAAGAATAAACAGGAGAAATTGCCAAAGACAAATCTCCAAAAAAACTTAAGGGCGAAGAGACTGACCCGACAAGCTTTTTTTTAGCAAAGTAAAACTGAATTGAAAGTGTATGATGACTATGGACCTACAAACAAATAAAACAGAGCAAGTTAGATAACAGATCTTAAAACTTGTGATTTCAAACAAGAATTTTTAAAGGAACATTGCAAATAACTGGCATAGGAAGAACTGCTCAGTTTATTATTTAGGGATAAGAAAATGGTAATTAAAATTACATTACTTTTATATAAAAGTTAAAAAAAAAGAAATTGGTAATTAAGAAATAAAATTCTATTTAGAACTTTGCCTTAGGCTGGAAGTGTAGCTCACTGATAGAGTGCTTTCCTAGCATGTATGAGGACTTGGGTTCCATTGTCAGCACCACAAGGAAAGAGAGAAAGAGAGAAAGAGAGAGAAAGAAAGAAAAGTTAGTTTTAGAACCTTGCCTTATACCACAGTCACATATCACAGATGATTTGAATGTGACATTTTCAAACTAAGTTCCTCTTCTTTGAAATATTCAGCTGCCTAGAAGGGTTTAAATTCTGAAATCAACTAATAGCATCCTTTTCAAATTCAACTGAAACTTAACAACATAGATGTTTCACTAAACTTTATACTATTTTTAATAATCTGCTTGAAAATAAATTTTGAAAAAACAAAACAACTCGATTAAATGAGAGGTCATTTAGCTTAACAGGTTTTTTTTTTCAATTAATCTATGCATAGCTCTTGGTCGTGATTGTTTTTAAATAGTTTTTTTGGTGTTGATAGACCTTTATATTATTCATTTATTTATATGTGGTGCTGAGAATCGAACTCAGTGCCTCACACATGCTAGGCAAATGCTCTACCACTGAGCCACAACTCACATCCTGGTTGTGAATTTATAATATGCTTTAATCAGACTTTCTTCTGCCCAAAGAGTACCTGGACTTCTGTGATGGAAATAAACATAATGATATTTCATGGATATTTCATACTTTCAGGTATTTTAGTTTCACCAACTAAATAAATTGGAAACCACTTGAATGAAGAATGGATATAAATAGTAATGAGAAGAACTAGACATCATTAAAGTCAGATGAAAATCTTAGGAAAGGAAAAGATGTTCTAATTCCAAATGCTAAAGGCATAATAGAGAAAACTACTAACAGTCTTGATTATGTAAAATTACAAATAAAAATTCTGTATATTAAAAAATTGCTAAAGTGAGGCCAATAAACAGACATGGGATAACATTTGTTATAAATACAACAATGAGTTAATATGCCTAAGGTATAAAGAATATGAACTAATGAACAAAAACCCTTAGGAAACAGAGACAATTCATATAACAGGAATAATTACTTCAAACAAACATAAGGGAGAAATTATCACTTTAGTAATTAAAGAAATTCATATTAAAACAATAATGAGGCAGCATTTTGCCTATTAAATCAACAAAACCTAGATGATAATTTCCAAACTGAACCAAGGGGAAAAGAAGCCCATATCTTTAATCATTACTGGTAGCATTATCAACACATATACCCTTCCCAGAATGCAAGTTGGCAATCTGCTCCATGAGATATAAAAATATGCAAACTCTTTGACCTAGTGATGCCATGACTATATATTGATTTTATGAGAAATAATGCAAAATCTAGGGGGGAAAATTATATCCATTAAAATGTTCATCAAAACATTTCAAAATTTGCAAAAGCTTTCCATTTGTAATAGTGGGAGAGATGTAAAGTAAAGAGTGGGGATGGGGGAGACAATGCTCAACAACAGACAAAGAGACACACCTAATAAATGAAGTCTTGGGCCACCATTTAAGATGACCGTCATAAGGAGGCAAGGTAGGAACAAACATTTATGTTAAATGACCAACTATGGGATGGCAAAGTATAAATGACCAGAAAACATAATCAAGTCAGAAAAGTGGGTTTTTTTCAGAAGACACGCTTTTGAGTTAATTTGAGTTAATTTTGAGTTAATTTATTTCTGATTTAATTTCTCTAAATGAGGCTATAGTTCTTATATGGCTTTAAAATAGATGAATAAAAGTTCAGATACATAAAGGTAAGCAGTTATCACTTGACCACTGAATTTGAGCAGTACATCAGAAATGCTATTTTGGTTCTTGCTTTTTTCCAAATCACTCCATGGAAATTCAAGCTATCTTTTCTTACTCTGGCACTTTTTGGACAAACCCAAATTGAGTGTTTCGTATTTCTGTGCCTTTCTGTCTCTCTCAAAATGTGAACTATCACTGAGGCTCAGCATTTAATTTAGGGGTCTTGTAGTTACATCAGTTGAAAATACCAACACATTAACCACATCTGTGTGAAAAGAAAACATACCATCCTCATTTTTTTTCAGATAATACTGAAAATGATTAATTGCCTTTTTAATGAACTAAGCAACTCTTGACATTGATGCCATCAATTAAGTACAATGCTCTATTAGATCTGATATTGTAGCTTCTATACCACATGTAACAGTATCAGCAAAGACCAGTGTCATGCATGAATCACCATGACTGCTTAACTGAGATTTCTCAGCATCTTTCCTATGACAACTATGTCAAGTTCTGCATTATGACCTAGAGTACTCACAGCAAAGGCTGCAGAGTGGTCAGGAAAGGAGATAGACTATTAAATCTTTCCACAATGAAAATGTGGGACCATTTTATATAACTCGTATTCTATCATAATATTGAGTAACCATTAAGATTTAGATATGTAATTATGGGAAGGAACCTGATATTCACCCCGATTACTGAGAAAGACAGTGAGTATAAACACAATAAAAAAACAAGACTTGAAAAATGAGTTTGCAAGAGGTGAGTGTTCCCAAGCTCTATTCAAAATGGACCTTCCACTTTTCCACTTTGTTGGCAAGGCATGGAAAATGTCTCCAAATATATGCACTTCCATCCATACTGCAAATCCTCTTTGGTAAATAAATAAATATATTTGTTATAACACAAGTAAGCTTTAAAAAAAATTAAGAGACCTTGAGTGATGGAACATGTCATGCTGGGCATGGTGGTGCATGCCTGTAATATCAGCGGCTAGGGAGGCTGAAACAGGAGGATCACAAGCTCAAAGCCAGCTTCAACAATTTAGGAAGGCCCTAAGCAATTTAGTGAGATCCTGTCTTAAAATAAGAAAAAAAGAAAAAAAGGGGGGGGGGGCTGGAGATGTGGCTCAGTGGTAAATGGCCCCAGTGGTAAAAAAAAAAAAAAAATTATGTCCCAAAATGGGTTCAGCATTGTATAAATACAAATATGTACCCCAACAGAGACCTTTATATCTTTTATAAAACTATAAGCTTTGTTTAGTACACAGGTTGAGTGTACTCCTAAGTAACTGCTTTCAAAACCCTTTACATTTCAAGAAGCTTTTTGCTTTTGATTATAAAATTGGAGGTACATATCTAAAGATTCCCAGAACTGATTTTAAAACAAAAGCAAAAACAAAAAACCTTACCTGGGGCTGAGGATATAGCTCAGTTGGTAGAGTGCTTGCCTCGCAAGCACAAGGCCCTGGGTTCAATCCCCAGCACCACAAAAAAAAACCCAAAAAACTTTACCTTTCTATTGCTGAATAAATAGGCTTTCTAAATCATATTTTAAATAAAATCACTTCTTGACACAACAATAGTTAACAATGAAAAAGAAAATATACCTGCAAAATGCAAACCCAAAGAAAAATACTAGGACCTGTGATACTCCCTGAGGGAGGAGATAGAACTTATGATGTGAGAGAAAAGAAAAAGGTGTATGGGAACAATTACCTCCAAACTGAGACCAAGAGAGAGACTGGGTAGAAGAAAGGTGGCTGCTTCCAGGAGCTGTGACCAAGTCACGTCGCTTATATCCCTCCTCCTTCCCATGGCTGTTCTCTTTTACAGCTCTACAGAAACCTTAATCCAAGCCTTTAAGGGAGCAGGGAGGCTGTGAAGAGGTGGGATAGAGGCAGTGGGCTCAGTTCTCTTTCCCCTGCCTCTTCTTTCCCACAAGATTGTCTGAGGTGGATCTGGAAATCTCTCTCATCTTCCCTGGATTTCTCTCAAAGACTTCTAACAGGTTATTCTGACATGTGCTTGTCAGCATTAATTAACGTGACATTGGATTGGCTTGACCACTGACAAAATTTAAAAGCACAATAATAAAACAAAAGGGCAGTAGGAAAGATGCAGGGGGAGGGGTTGGGGGGGTGGGTGGGTAGGTGGGGCTGAACATTTGCATCTCCAGTATATTCTTCACTTCTTTCTCCTGCCCAGTCTAGCCAGCCTCACAAAGGCGCATCTGCTCGGCTCTGCATATGGAGATTGCAGATATCAGACCTATCCAGTTTGCTTAGGGCAGCCCAGTCTACGCTGTAGTTCCATAAAAAGCGTCCTCATTCTCTCACAGCGTCCTGTTTGGATGTTAAATTATATGATCACCCTACTGAGCCTGTTCTTTGAACTACATAGCCTCTCCTTACCTTAATTTCTCCCACAGAGCTAAAGACAAAGGGGCTAAAGACAAAGATCACCTGGAACGCAGCAGAGAAGCCACTCTGGGGATTTTGCAAGGAGAGATGTGGTAGAACTGATAATGCTTGATTTGTTTCCTTGTTTGATTTCCATGGGAAGAGTATTTCTCCACATCGGGCTGATACGCATATTCATCATTAGACAAAAAGCACAGAATCTGCTATCAGTTCATTTTCCTTGAGAATGAAGGTAATTCTGAAACACATCATCTTTCACTTACATCTGGCTGGTACATTCTTTCCTCCTAAGATCAATGGGTATCCTACCTATGCAAATGATGTGCTTATTTTATTTCCAACATAACCTTGCAAAGATCAACTGAAGTTTCAGAACCATAAGCACACATGCACACCATGCTGTCCAATACAACTCTGTGCAATAATGGAACTATTTCATGTCATAGTTATTCTTCCTGATGGCTACTAGCTACATGTGGTTTGGGGCCACTTAAAATGTAGCTAGCACGACTGAGTTTTTAATTGCATTCAATTTCAATTAAGTAATAAGGAAATTTGGTTTCTTAAATTAGAAAATTGGGATAAAGAAGATCTGTCTCCTGTTGTTTCCTTTGAGTCTTGATGAGAAAAGTCACTAGATAATTCATCAGGGCAGATATTGTCTATTAAGGGACCTCTCTCCTGCTCAAAGTCAGAAATGCCCTATTTCTGGCAGTATAACAGGAGAGATGTTGAGCACAGAAAGGACTGTCCTTGGGTCCCACAAGGTATCAACTGAACTCTCTTCAATTCTTGGGGTCTTAGTTTCCTGAGGGGGTAAAAAAAATCCATGTGGTCAAGTTTAATGTCCATTCTACCACCTTTGAGCATTTCCCATTGGCTACCCAAGAAACGATCACCACCATGACGAAGAGGCCAAATGGCCCATTCTGCAATCAGAAATGTGTTTGGTTCTATTCTACAGATATGGGGAAAAGGGTAATGTGTCACTCCAGTACATAAATATTACAAAAGGAAAACAAGAGTTTTATGTTTAAGACATCAATTACTTCCCCTTTACCCATCCTATAAGTAATACCATGTTTGTATACATCACCATGTGTCTTTTCTGTAAAATGAAAAGATTTTGAAAGACACAGTTAGAAGAGGTAACAAGCCTTTAAGTACATTTATTAAAGTCTTAATCACATTTATGTTACCTTTACTTAGTAGACTTTTTAAAAAGTATGAACAAGTCACTAGGTGAATAATTTGGTGATATACTCCTTAAAGGGCTCTATCTGCTAAAAATGTCTAAAAATTAAATATCATTCAAAATGAGGCCAAGATGATGCATATTTTTTTAAATTTCTCATAGAAACTAACCATCTGTACAATAATTCATTGTCTGCTCTATCAAGGTGATTTATTAAGGATAATGAACCACATGATTTAATAGCTGCCACAAATCCTTTTTCAAGTAGGATGGGTATAAATAATACAAAAAGATGGTCCAATAATAGCCAAATCCTAACCTAAGAACTATTCTATATGCTAGGTCACAGGAAATTACATGAACTCAATTAACTGCAGAGTGAAGTGAAAAACGGCTGTGCACACAGCCAAAGATTAAACCGCCCTCTTCGATCCTAGAATTATCATCATCATCATCATCATCATCATCATCATCATTAGAGGGACCTGAGAGCTATACTAGCATGGTAGAATCTGAGTGGTTTTCCACACGAAAACACAAAGCTCTCTACTTGAGAAAGAAAATCATTCCAGCATGCTTTCTCCAAAACTTTAAAAATCCAGATCTCTGAAATTTGCCAATGCAAACTTCAGTTGGCAGTGCTCTGCTCATCCTCACATCCACACAGCTCCTTGCATCCAGCAAGGTTGAGAATAATGAACGCATAGTGGGGGAGCAGGTGAGTTAGTAAAATAAGACCTCTGAAACCCATGCAGGAAAAAAAATTTTTTTGCAGAAAAAAAAAATACATACATATATAAAGTAAAATATGTACATATATATTTTAAGCAATATATATAATATACATGTATGTATGTGTGTGTGCATATATATATATAAAATATATGTATACATATATAAAATATATATATATATATATATATATATATATATGTCATAGTCCTGGGTTCCTATGAGACCTGGTTCCAACAATTACCATTATTTGTACCTGTGAAAAGTTTGTATGGCAGTTGTCAAAAGGTTATTTCCTTTGGTAGCAAAACTTTCCTTAGGTCTACTTCCATGAAGAATGAAAACAAAGTCACAAAACCACACACCATTTGAATGCAGTACCCAGTCATTAGCTCTTGTTTGCAAACTGACAAGCTCTTCTCCTGTCTATCTCTGCAAACAGTCAGGTCTTTACAGGGCCTTATGTAACCAGTGAGGCAAATTTTTAACAACAGGAAATACAAGCAGTCTTACATGCCAGCTGTTTGGCATGAGCCCACTGCCTGGCTGTGCCTTACAGGCATGGCACAGCCATTCATTGATAAACTGGCACAGCCAGTCCTGTCCCCAGGCCACCCAGTGAGTCCATCTAAAATAAGATTAGATGCTGCAAATCCTAGTGTTCAAGTAACACTGGGAATTCAGAAAATGTCCATGGCTCAACATAAACAAGGGGCTGATACGTGAGACATATGTTGCCATCCCAAAAAATGTATGTTTCACCAGATGCATTTACCACCAACCAGCATATTTCCACACTGCAGTTCCTACTGCTCTTGCTCTTGTGAGCCTGGCTTGCCAGAACTAAGATCAATTTTATTAGATACCATTAGTCTCTGTTAGGGCGGTCATTTGAATAACAACAGATTGGCAAGTATAAAACTAAGGCACCTGTTGTACATTTGGCAGCCTGGATGAGGCCCCTTAAAATGAAAACAAATAAGAGCTATAATCATGCCAGGCAATGGCTTTTGGTTCAATAATGACCATGTGTCAGAATTAAGTGCATCTGGGAATTCCTACCACAGCCAGATGTAAAGGCAGATTTGTCTTGTCTAGTGGCATATGAGTAGATACACACAGTCTACACAGATTTGGCTTTGTCTTGATTTGGTAAGAAACTAGGTAAGTGGAACTTAGTGCAAATGAAATAAAATTAATTACTGAAGAGCATCTGACAACATCATCATAAGCTGCAGAGCCTAAGTGTACAGGGTGTAAAATTGGGGCCACGAGCTAATCACCTGACTTCTGGTTATGCTAACTTATTCACAGAACACTCAACTCCATTATCCCAATATTACTACTATGTGGATCCAGGCCATGAACTAAGGGCTGGAGATAACATTGTGAATAAGACAATGACCCTGGCCTCAAGCACTGGTAATGAAACAGACCATAAATAAGCAATTGCAATGCATTATAGCACATGCTATGTGTAGATGTGCAGGATTCATTCAGTGCTTTTTTAGCACAGAAGGTAGGATATCTGTGCTGGAAAGGAAAGAAAGGTTTCCTAGAAGGGTTGTCAGCTATGATGCAACCTGAAAGAAGAGAAGTCAGGCAGAAATGGAAAAGAAGGGGACATTTGAGTAGAAGGAGAGTGTTCAAAATTACTGTAGAAAGTAGAGAGTGGTGCATCTGAGAACAGCAAATATGTTAGTGTGGTTCTAACAGATGTCTGTTGGAGCAGGGTGGTGAATGAGAATGGTAAGATGGCTGGAGACAGGGCAGGAGAGAGGACAAAGGTCAGGTGCCTCCTGCTAAGAAATATTTCCTACTCTGTACAAAGGGGAGTGGGGAGTGACTGGAATATCTGGAATATCAAATTCAGGTTGAGTTTGGATAATAATAAAAATGAGATTCAAATAAATTTAAGCAGTACCTAACTATGCATAGCAGCATTTATTAAATTTGTCATTCTTAATTTATAGGGATTATTATTAAGCAGCATTAGGAACCTGTGAAAGGCCGGGCGTGGTGGCACACGCCTGTAATCCAAGCGACTTGGAGGGCTGAGTCAGGAGGATCGCGAGTTCAAAGCCAGCCTCAGCAACTTAGTGAGGCCCTAAGCAACTCAGTGAGACCCTGTCTCTAAATAAAATACAAAATAAGGCTGGGGATGTGGTTCAGTGGCCGAGTGTCCCTGAATTCAATCCCTGGTTCCAAAAAAAAAAAAAAAAGAACCTGTGAAAGAATTCTCAAGATAACATAACCCACAGAAGGTAGAGTATCCTGCTCCATGCTTCTACAAAGTTATGCTGAGAACTCAACTTATAGAAAAGTATGTGGCTAAATAGGCCTGTGTTTCTATGTGAGAAGTATTTCAGAAATCTGAGTGTCAGGGGGAAAAACAAACAAAAAACCTTAAGTGTTAATATAAGAGCCATAAAAGAAAAAGGCATTTTCCATGTACTTTTATTTTATGTACCATGTCTGATTTAAAACTTCAGGGTGCCTTATTGTTGGAGAAAAGATAATTTTCCAATTCATCAAACAAATATAACATCCTGTATTTTATTATTTATAAAACCATAATTAATCAGAAATAGCCTTCTGGGACCTTAACAAAAAAATAGGTTAAATGAAGAAAAAAATTTAATCAAATCCCACATCTGCTATTGATAATTAAATTATCAGGTGAACAGTGAAAACAAAATATTTTGGAAGACATGATAATGGACCAAAGTTTCCCAGATAAAATTGCATAGGGCAGGCTGCCAATAAATAGGATATATATATATATATATATGTATATATATATATATATATATATCTCAATCACTTGGCATAATTTCATTTCTTTGATGGGCAGGCACTCTTCAGATATTCCTGCTGGGTCTATGTTTCTCTTTAAGAAAATTCTTTTGATTCCTTACCTGTTAGGCAGCTAGAAACACCAGCCTTTGTCATCTTAAGACTGCTTTTGGTGGAGCTACTTATTTAACCCTTTCTGCTCCAGGACTGACCCCAGAGCTCAGGCAGTTGTGTCACTGGCCTGAAAGCAAAAAATGTTAGCACTGGAAAGCAACTGCAAAAACAGGATCATCAAGTTCCAAATCCCTTTGGTAAAAAGTTGCATTTCAGTGGCTCAAGTTCCAAACAGAGAAAGGAAAAGAAGAAACTCTTCAGAAACAGTCAAGGCACAACCTACATAATCCTTAAAATTCCTCCTGAATTTGTGTCAAGAAAACAACATGCCATTGGGTATACTTGTCTAGTATATGTGAGATAAATTAAAAAAAAAAATTATGTCAGACACAGAATGAGGAGGTTCCAAATAAAGATGATATAAATTGGGATGCAAGGCAAACACAGTGGCACTTGCCTGTAATCCCAGGGACTTTGGAGGCTGGGGAAGGAAGATCACAAATTCAAGGCCAGCCTCCGCAATTTAGCAAGACCCTGTCTCAAAATAAAAAATCAAAAACGGTTTGGAAATGTAGCTCAGTGTTAAAGTCTCCCTGGGTTCAACCAGCCCCCGAAAAATAAATAAAATAAAGGGTATGCTGCTAATATTGCTTGACTTAAATTTTTCTCCCTAAATCCCATCTTTCTTTATTACACCTGTATATTCAATCCTGGGCAAATTACTTAACCTTCCCATGGATCAGTTTCCCTTTCTGTAAAATTACAACCTAAAAGCATCTAATTTGCATAGAGTGTTATTTTAGTGATTACACACGATATTGAAAATAAAGTACTGAACAGAATGCCTGGGACAGAGTAAGTGCTCAGTAAATTTTTGTGACTGTAACACACTGACTGCTATTATTGTACCTGTAATATCAGGATTATTATAGGAAAACTTTTCCCCATGAAGGAATTTTATCTATCTCAGCATCCAGAGCATTGTCAAAGGTTTCTAATGAATGATTATTCCTTTCATTCATGATTTCAATTAAATTCAACTCAAATCTCTTTAGTTCATAACAATTCAAGAACAGCACTTGAGCTGTGCATTAGAAAATGAGACGAAAATTAAGACAATTTCAATTTATGCAAGTTAGGGCAGCTGCTAAGGAGAAAAAGGGAATTCCAGGAACTGTCATGGTAGAACCAAAGAGATGCCCAAGAGCAGACATATTCCTCCAGGTTAGCACAAAATCCATTAGGGTACAATCGCGAGCACCTCAGGCTACCATGAGTGAGAAGGCTGAATATGCAAATTAGGGTTAGGCTGAAAGGGCTGAAACTGCTGCACTGGGTATTAAGCACTTAATTATGTAGACTTGGAAAAGTTTGCAATTCAGAAAGCAACTTTTTAATAAGAATGAAAGAGAAGTAATGAGAAACACAAAGACCACACAGGAAGCTATATAGGGAGTGCTAAGCATCTAAACACAAGGTAAAGTTAAAAAGGGAAAGGAAGTGATAAAGTGAGGAGATTACAGGAGTAGAACCTACAAAACCTAAGGGGAATGAAAAGAAGAAAAGAGAAAGTACACCACGGACTCAAGTTAAGGGATAAATTACATAGTGAGGCAGGAAGAAAAGGGAGGTAGACATGACTATGGATGTTGGACAATATTTTGGGTTTACAAATACAAAGTCAACTCTGAAACAGAGAGTTTTCATATAGAACAGTCTTCTACTTCTTAATCATGGAATAAGTTGATAGCATTTTAGGTCTAGAACTCCAGAGAGATGCCAGTTAACTTATTTTGGGGGTCCTCTATGGAGACATTAGCTCCATGATAAGTGGCTAGGACTATCCAAGCAGACAGTATAGGCAGAGACTAGATGAAGGCTATCAACACCACCATCATGGAAGAGTTCGAAAGAAGACCGAGAAGCCAAAACAGCACAGAAAGAGGGAATTCAAAGTTGACAAAGAAAATGAAGAGTCAAAGAAGGAAGTCAGAAGGAGCAATTTGCATACATGGGATATTTTCAAAGGAAGATGCTTCCGATATTTCACTCATCTAGAGAAATACAATTCTTTCCCACCCCCAGAAAAAAGTAAAAAACAATTACATGACTAATTAGTAGACTTAGAATATTTAAGATATTTCCAATAGATTATTACTCCTAGCTAGCCTAATAATCTTGATAGACCCAATTAAAATAAAATATAGAGCCATGAATCTGAAGAATCACATTAAGTTATTTGAACCAGAGAAGTCTGAATTGGTAGCTATGGTTTGTTCTTCTTTTAAAATCCTTCAATAATTTTTCAATTAAGTTCCTATTACAAGTAATTGGAATATGTTTTCACAGGAAGTCCAGGATCTACTTGTACAGTAAAAAAACTTTCACATGTATTCAATGTGTCCCATTCATTGGGGTGGGCATCAGAAAGGGAATAGAGAAAATTTTTATTTTAAACATTGAAAACAAATGTCTCTTGGACCTATAATGGGTTACTGGATCAGCACTGATGTGTGTAGTCTAATTTCTTCCTCTGATATTGTACTGACAGATCTTAGGGAGAGACAGAAGGCAGTAAATTCCTATCCTCCATCAATACATTTGACCTCAGAGCAAACCCCACAACTGGCTACAGGCACCCACCATCCATCACTGCTCTTGAAACCTGATCCTTCAGGAAAGGACAGCTGCACTGGGCAAAGGGCTAAGCAGCTTTCTAAGATGCACTACCAGAGAAGGGGGGTGGGGCACTTCTTTTTGCTTCAGTATTTTCATTAACTCCTTTTCTAAACATTTCTTCCTCTAAACTGCATTTCCACATCAACTGTCTTCAGCAATCTATGAATACATTCTTGACTTTTAAAAGAAATGCTCTGTGTACATTCTAGGTAAAATCAGTTCTAGCTTTTACTTTGAAACCTGTCTGAGATAAGCAGTGTACTGTGGCATGCTAACATGCACAGACTTCAGTGAACACGTTGGGCTGGAAAAGACTATTCCAGAATCTGTAGTCATTACAGCAAATATACACAGAGCGACAGTTAGTAAGTGTACACATGCACCCATATTCAACAAATACTAATTTTAAATCAGGTAGTAATATTTAGAGCCAATAGTTGATGACAGCAGATCTTTATTAGTAGAGAGACCAGATATTTCGAATATAGTATGTCCATTACAGACTATGTTCAGTAAGTTTTTTAAATTTAAAATACAAAAGAAGACAAATTCTTATTATCTAATTTAATCTTCATCCCATGTATAGATGGTTATTCTTTCCATTTTACAGACGATAAAACTGAGGCTCTGGGCTGGGGTCATGGCTCAGTGGTAGGGAGCTTGCCTAGCATGAGTGAGGCACTGGATTCAATTCTCAGCACCACATATCAATAAATGTCCATTGACAACTAAAAAATAAAAAAACTGAGACTCTATGCTATCACAAAAAATAATAAGATGAACATTCAGATCTTCTTTCAGCAAATGTACGTTCTTTTCACTGGAGCATAAAAAGAAAATTGGTCTACACTGTGCAAAAGAAGTTCATCTACTAAAGTTAAAACAGAAGTTTCTTGTTACTTGTGATCCAATGATTACAGATGATCATTGTACACATTTTGAGGTACAATTTCTCCAAATCCCAAAGCCATCCTGAAAAATACTGTTTTCTAAACACAATTCACAAATCTCAATTTAGTTAGCTACTGCTACGTTAAAAAGCTCAAAGGCTGTTAAAAAAAAAAAAAGACAATTAAGATTTTATAAATTCAATCAATCTCATGAAACTGACAGATTTACGAAGGTTAAGTCCAGTAAATAGCAATGTGGTAAAGGTCACAATGCTTTGACATTGTTATCTGAATGCCAAAGAAGAACCAAAGTTAAGTAGCATTTCTGTTCAGTGAATTCAAAGAAGTCAAAGAAAGCCTGGGCTCAGATGGTGCTCTGGCTCTTACATTTTGTTTGGAAATGCTGAAGAAGCCAGAGGGGCCTGCCACATAAATGCAACCATTTGCAAAGGAAAGCAAGGTTTGTTTGCTGCAGGTGGAGAGGGAGGAACACTGAAGTTGCCTCAGTACTGTTTGCCTACTGATACCCTTGACCTGCCAACTTACAGACAGCACAAACTGCCTTACCTTTCCCAATAGTCAGCTCTTTCATTTATTACCTATAAAAGAATTTGATCTGGAGGACAGAAAAAGTTAGAAAGCCATGAATAGGCTTTTTTTTTTTTTTAATTTTCAAAAGGCTATACACCAACTGACTAGTATAGTCCTGTTAAACGTATCTAAGCATCAAATAGAAAATAATGAACAGAAAGCTACTGAATTAATTATTTTGAGAGGGAAGAGGAGGAACATTGCAGTCCTCATTTTTAGTCCATTTTTCCCACTGAGTTTTTTAACCCTTTTAGGAGTATGGCAGTATATGTGAACATAATACTTTAATGTCTAAGTATTAAAAATATTTTATAAGTAAAATGCTAAGAGAAGAAAATGCAAAGAGATTGCTGATTATGGGAAAGCATAAGTAATTTGTTAAAAGTGAAATGAGAGACATAAGCCTTAAATTTAATTTTATGAAATATGTGTTGTAAGAATGTTGTATCATTAATGCTTCAGCCTCGCATAGTTGTCACAACAGTATTATTTAGGTTACATTAGATCAGAGACAACTATAATATATAAGCATTTGCTCTTTGACCTTTCCAAGACTTTCCAAGACACAAGGAAATATTGAACTTTTACATCTGGAGCTATGATTTCATATAATGAGCAATCAGGGAGAACGCGTCATCTATTCTTCTAGCTCTTATTCTTAAGGGCATTGATTGTGGAGAGCTAAAATTCACTTCTATTTGTTTTTTAAAGAGGGAAATTCTGGACACTTTCATTGTCAAAACAAATGTAAGCCAAGAATGGCATTTTAGTTAGTGTGACCAACTCATGATTAGAGGCAAATGAGATTATCCATATAGGAAATATCCGCAAACAAACCTGTCCTTTGGTAGAAATGTCACTGTGCTACATAATTACAGCTTCTTAAACAAGTGATGCTTGTTGGAATGAAATTTACTGACAAATCCCTTCCAAGCAATCTTCTTCCACATTATCAGATTTCTTCAGTTGATGTGCTATATAGGAATCCTCAATCTTGGAGTTCAGAGAGAACTTTTCTCTTTGCTCTTTCTTAGCAAAACACTGATAATATAAAACAGAATGTTTTTAAACCCTGATTTTGCTCAAGGTTGCAATTTGCCTCTATACCATCACAAAAGTAGTTTTCCTGAAAGATTTTCTCAAAGAAACTATACAGTACCAAGACTAAAGCAAAGGTATATAACTCCACAAGGCAATAAGATTCAGAGTTAAACAGGCTTAACACATTAACTCATTTGCTCAGGCTCACACCTTTAACCAAAAACTACTGTCCCTTTAAGAAAATAGGAAAAGATAAAGCATTCTTTGAATAGTCTGGGTAAACTTAACAACTGTATTTTTATATTTAGCACTTTACAAATCTGAGCTTGTAACACAAATCCTAAAACTATATTTTATGGCCCCTAAATTAAGTATACTGTATCAAAGGCAAAGTGCATTTTCAAGATTCCCAGAAATTTTGGGGAATTAAAAAGGTACCATAACCAAAGGTTATATGTACAACTTTTGAAGATATTAACCTTAAGTCTGATGCTCTCAGGATCACAAGTTAGAGCCTAGAGGCTTCAATCTGGACTACCCCCAAACACAGTGAAATTGGCGAAGGGTGGCTTTAAAACAAAATCACCTTGAGGAATTCATCTTTGTTTAAATGGCACTTTACATATATAATTGTGCTAATGAATTCTTATTTATCCATAGACTCTTCTTAAATACAGAATTGTTCAATGGCTAGATACATCAAGTTTGGTCTGAAGGAAATCCAATATGCAAATACTTTTAGTGTGCTCTTACAAATAGGCACCTTGTCAGTTTGAAAAACTGAAAATCAACAAAAGAACATTGTAAGTATACTTGACCTTATTGCCCAATGTCTAACAAGATTGGCACAGCTGGTCGATTTCAAATTTGTAAAACTGACACTTAAAAATGTATAGTGCATCTTCAGACCGTGTCCCTCAAGTGCTGACTAAACTGCAGTCACAATCTTAGATTCTCCTTCCATACAAACTTGCACAGCACTTATAAAGCTAGTTTAATCACACCATCAATCTATGACTATATTTCCCTTAAAGTAATTCTGCTTCATTTATCTTTTACACCCTACATTATGCAAATAACACCCTTATCAATCCAATAAGGAAAAGTTATTAATACTCTTTCTTACCATACACTGAGAAACTGGGATCACATAAGAATATGCACAAGTAACTCTTCCTTTTCTATTTTACGCTCTCTATGAAAAAAAACCCTTGCACCACCATAGTGTCTGAGAAGCCTAAAATAATATTCTTGAAATATCCTTCAATCAACGTCTATGACTGATATGAGAGCAGGAGTTAATGTATTAAAAAGAAAACAAAAAAAACTTGAGGGATGGTCTAACTTGAAAATTTTTAAATGTCTCTCTAGGAAGGGTTTGCATTTGCGATACCAGGATACCTCCTGGATATAAGAACAGTTATACAGGCCCCTAGTGGCTTACCAAATAGCAGCAGATGAGGGAATTCCAATTCAGTTCTCCACTTTGAGATATTTTGGTTCTAAATGAGTGTCAATCTTAAAAAGCAAACCAAAGCATTGCATTTAATACTTCAAGCAGTTTTACATCTCTAGTTATCTGTCATAATGCATAAATATTAAAATATATTGTTGCATTTCATTACTTTACTAACTACACAATTGCTCTGGCCCAAGTAGAAATTGTGTTATATAACCTCCACAATAAAATGGTTAATCCCTCTATCTCTTTACATGTCTTTTTATTATAAAAGCAATAGATTACTCAAGTATATTAAAATATATTAGAGAAAGACACTTTTCCTATTTGAACTGCATTCCTATCAAACCATTATTACTGAAGGCTTTATGTTAGCTCACTACTGAAACTGAGATATAGATTAAAAACTGCCACTTTCACAGTGATAGAAATCAAAATGTATTTCCCAACAATAGTCAGTGATAAAACTCATATTGTAGTGTACCTATTTTTAAAGATTTACAATTAATAACACCCCTAAAGTCCCCCATCCTCTTGCTGTCTTTCCTTCACAAAAGAAAATTTCAGGCAGGCACATTTACAGCTTTTAGCAATTTTTAACTGGACACAATATGACAGCTGAATTCATGAAACTGACCAGCTTGTCAATTTCACACTTTGAAAGTACAATAATAGCTGATAGCATGAGGGTGAATTTAAGAAATCTGTCACAGAATTGCTGGCTCCATTGAAAAGCAAAGTACAGTACATAATTATGGGAGGTGGGAGGGAGGAAAAATTTTATTGTCCATTTAGGATATCTGTTTCAAGAATTCAGACCTGAAGCATTGAAAATGTGTTCTCTCTTTGCTGTAATAACTGTCTAAGGCATCTTACCGAATTTGTTTTGAAAATAAATATATCTACAAAGCATGTTCCTGATCATCATCATATTACCTATAACATAATCTTTAAATTGATATCTAAAGATTCCTTTAAATCAGAAGGTTGAGTCTTAGCACATCACCCTGGTTTTTACTCAAGTTGAATGGTTAGTGTGTGCACTTTGAAACAGAAAGAATAGTCCAAATGGTTGGTCAGAACTACCTATGGAAGAACTAACTCCCCATAGATGAGCTACAAGATGGTTATAAAAAATACACCAAAGGGTAAAGTCCACATTGGTAACTGTAAATCCAGCAGCCAATGTGTCTCGAATCACTAGCAGCTACTAGTTACTAAGAAGCTCAAAATGTGTGAACTGCCCTTTAAGTCACTGGCACTGTGTCTCTGACATGTGTAAGAAATAATAATAACAACAACAACTTTAAGAGGAAATACAGAGAAAGCAATCTCTCAGGAATCTTCCTAGGTACTTCAGATCCAAACTGTAGATTGGGCTGGGGGATCACTCTAGGAAATTTAGAAAACAGAGGAGACATTTGGCAAGTAGTACACCGGGAGGTGAACTGGGAACAATAAAAGCAGGTTGTGATAATCCCGGTTTTGAAGAATGGAACTACTATTTGAAATCATGGAACACCCAATTAATGAAAGCCAAGCTCACAGTTAGTGTTCAAGATTTCTTTTTATGCATAAGAAAACTGATTTCACTTGTTAATGCTTTTAAATTAAAATCATTGTTGCAGAGAAGCAAAGCAAGTTTTCTACATGCCTATGTAAAAACTACAATAAATCTAAAGGAAAGCAAAAAAAAAAAAAAATCTTGGGTTTGTTCTTGGCTTTCTTTTCAAATTGTTTCCTACAACTTCAACTCTTCATTATAAATTATGCGTTCCCTTCCTTATGGAATGAGTGTGTGTGTAAGTACACCAGATTCCTGTGGCAGAACTACGAGCTTTGATTCTGCCATGGAAAGGTCTCCAAAACAATCCCCCTCCTCTATGGCAGCCGCGTAGACTTTGATTCCTGCTATTTCTCCTTCTCCCCACTAGTTCAGAGGAAAGAAAGCAAAAGAAATCGCCCCCTCACCGTAATCAGCCCTCCTTAAAACAGTAATCTGCCTTTAAAAAATTATATATATAATATGAGGTGGCAGAATCCCTGAGTAAGGTCGGAATACCCCACCGCTCCCCGTTTTTCCCCAATACTACGCCCACCCTAGGAGGAGAGGAGGAGGGTCGCACAAATACACGTACCCGGACACCCCCATTCTGTAGAATCGCCTCTTTCCAGGATCTGAGGCTTCAGGAGAGAAGTGAACCATGCAGGGGAGGACCTCTGCCCGAGGAGGTTCAGGAGAGGAGCAAACTGTGTGCGCTCCGGCGCCCGGGCGCTGGGCTCGAGGACGCGGGAGCGTGTCGCTCCGGCCGGGAAGGCGCCGGCAGCCCGGGCTAGGCGCGGGGCGATCCCGGCGCAGCCAAAGGGTAGGACACAGAGGGGCGGACCGGTCAGGCAGGGGACTTACCTGGTCATGTTGGCTCCGGGCAGCCGCCGCCACCGCCTCCCGCGCCGCCACCAGCACTTTGCTCCAGCGCCTTCGCGCCCCGCCACGGCCGCGCAGCCTGCGCCTGCCCGCGCCGCCGCCTCCGGGCGGCCAATTTAATCCCGCCGAGCAGCGGCCGCCGCCGCGGGAGCCCCCCTGATCGCCGCCGCCGCCCAGCCCTGGTGCGGCCAGCCCAGTCCAGAGCGAGGAAGTGGAGGAGAGTCAGCGAGTGAGTCCAAAATCCCGAAATCCAGCATCCAAGAGAGCGCGTCCCCCCGCCCTCCCTCCACCCCTACCCCTTCTCCTCCTCCTCCGCCTCCTCCTCCTGTTCCCGGGCCGTCCTCCGGCCCTTCAGAGCCCGCGGCTTCGCGGCGGTTTCTCCTCCTCCCGCTCCTCCTGCTCGCCCTGCGCCCGCTTCTCCGGCTGCCGCTGCCGCCGCTGTGTGGCTCCTCTCCCTCCTCCTCCTCTTCCTCGTCCTCCTCCTCCTCCTCCTCCTCCTCCTCCTCCTTCTCCTCTTCCTCCTCCTCCCGCTCCTCGGTGCTCCGCCGCTCGCGGCTGGGGGGTCCGGGGCCGCGTCTCCTCTCCTCCCTCCGCCTCTCCTGTTTCCTCCTTCCTGCTGCTGCTTCTTTTAAACCAGATTCTTTGGCCACAAATAGCAACTCGACTGCCCCCCTCAGCGCCTCCCCTCCCTTCTTCTCTTCTTCCCCCCAAAAGTGAAGCGCACGCGAGGTAACCAGAAACTGAGGCCCACAGGGCGAAAGGGAAGGCGGGGAGAGGGGCCTCTGCGAAGCCTGGAGAAGAGCCCGAGCGAGCGGAGTCCAGGGCCAAGAGGTGGGATGGCCAGCCCAGCCCAGACCTTGGACCCGGCGTGAACCTGGTGGTTACTGTTGCAAGCGAGGTGGTTTAGTGGGGAAATTAAATGAAAAAGCTCAGGAAAGTAATTGGAAAGGCTTCTCTCTTTGTTTCCTTGACTGGGTGATTTCTAAAATCTTCATAACGTGGTGGGGATCCCACGGAATCGTTGTGCCCCAGCGCTAGGGTGTTGTGTGTGCGCGTTGCCTGCGCGAGAGTGTGAGTGTGGGTGCGTCCGGGCGCGGGTAGAGCCAGGCCCGCTGAGCCCGCTGGCGAATCCCTGAATCTGGATCACTGACCCACTGAGAGGGCCAGAGGGCTGGACGAAGGAGGGGCAGGCAGGAGTGCTGGGCGAAGGAGGCAAAACACACACACACACACACACACACACACACACACACACACACACACTCTCTCTCTCTCTCTCTCTCTCTCTCTCTCTCTCTCTCTCTCTCTCTCTCACATAGAGGAGGGGGCGGGGTGACGTCACTCTTCAGCATCCACCAGGTCAGAAAAGACCCTCTCTCATAGATTCACTCATCTCCTAGAGAGGCACACCCGGGCGCTTCCTGCTCTGTGTCCGGGCGCACAGGAGGAAAAATTCTGGTCGCACCCTGTTCAGAGCTTTGATAATAATATAAGGAGCGCGCGTTGATGAGACACAGTTTGTGTCCGCCCCAGTTCACCTTGGCAGCCTCGTTCGGGGACGCTTGTAAGATCCACTTTGGCGGCAGAGAGGGAGAAAGGGAAGCACTGAATCCAAATCGTGGTGTAACAACTCTTGTTTTGCTTTCATGCTGTTTGCTTTTATGATGTTGGAAGTGCAGTGTTGCCCAGCTTCTGTGAAGGGCAATATAAAACCCTCTCCCTAGATAGGAACCCAGTCGTTGGCATACACATTATCCACAGAACCTAAGGGTGGTTAAGATGCCCTGTGTGGATTGATAACTAAGGGATCTCCATAGGATCGCCAGCCCCGTGGAGAAAGTCAATAGCTGGAAGCCACCATTGGCAATTGACCCGTCAAAATTCATTCGAAACTTGGTCAGAAAGGTTAAATAAAGTAAAGCCAGGGCCTCCATCCACCTCCATTGCTCATTCTGTGTTCAGGTCAGCACATACAAACAATAATTATTCCTGCAGACTCTAAGCTGTCTTCAAAAGAGCAAAGGTAAGCAGACCTCCTTACACTCAACCTAATGATCCTGCTCCCTCACTGTTGGCTCAAGCCTCCCATGTGTTTCTACCATCTGCATGCTGTGCTCCTGAAAAGCACTGAAGGATTGGTCAGTAATCCTCTGCCCCCTGTGTCTTCCAAAAATACATGGTTTTAGAGTCTTGTTAAATGAAGTTTAATTTTCCAACAAGTTGGGGGTAAAGGAGGAGCATCCTGGCCTCTTTTTCTTTTTTCCTTTTTAATGGTTAGCCTCATAGTGAAAATCAGGAATAAATTTATTCCTGCGAAAGCCTTCCAATCAGGTATGCCCTCCAGTCTTTCTGATGATACAAGCTGAGAGACTGAGCAGGTATGATGGACTTCTGCTCCTTGTGCCCTTAGGATAGACCTAGAAATCTGACCCTCCTGAAAAATGACTCCCATCGAAGACATAAACTCCACCTTGGCTTTCTCATTGTCACATCCTACCCAATCCCATTTTCCTCATCCAAAGCAAAATATTAGAGGAATAAATTTTTAAAACCATACAATTTCTCTGCTGTTATCTTGGGTGGGGAGAATCACAACCCTCTGCCTGCACGTCTGACTTCATTTAAGAAGAATGCATCTGAGAAGCCTGACTTCTCTCTGGGAGCATAGTCTAGAAAATATCATCTTATTCCCCTGGTAGCAAGTTAGATTAGCTATAGAAATCGGCAGTGATTGTTACCAAGGTGAGCAACAGCAGGTAAAAAGGGGCCCAGACATCAAAGAAACAGAGAGGACAGTATAAGTAAAGGACACAAGCCCAACTTTTCTGACACCACGAGGTCCTCAATGTTCTTTTCCCTACTACAACTGAACATCTGAGACAAAGAGGTAAGGATCTAGGGCAGCAGCAAGAGAGTGTGAGCTATTATTATACAAAAGAGACTGAGAATTATTCAGGGTGATGCTGCTGAGGAAAGCGAGATAGACAAATAGAGGAGCCAAACTTTCTCTGCACATCCGAGTAGAAGTGGGAGTAAGACTGCAGCCAGATACACATATATTAATACAGATTTGTAACCCGAGAGCACTGAAGCTGTAGCATCTTATATAACTGTTTAGCATTTGGAAATTTTAAATCAAAGAACACCAGAGGTGGACTAATTATCTGTTGAAATCTTCTCATTTGTATAGGTATGGAAATTTTGTCCCTGAGGTCACCTACCTCTTTGGTGGCAGAAGTAAAATTCTAGTTATTATGACTCAGTTTCCCCTATCACATAAACTATTCCTTATCACCTCCAAGGTCTGGGTCAAAGAAACCATTTTTCCAAATTATCAATGAGCAATAAATAGAAAATACCTTAAAACTATAAATACATGGAGGAAAAAGAAGCAATAGGAGACATTTTCTTAGCTCTATTCCAGCTCTAACATTCTGTGATAAATAGCACACAGGAGCTTTGCTATAGCACAACCCCCTCTAGTGCATAATTCAGCATACGATGAGTATGAGTCTGTTTTGGACCTCATCCAAAGGGAGTTAGTTCCTAGAAGTACTCAAAAGATTTCATTCTCATTTATCATGAAGCATCGTAAAAGGAGACTAAAAATAGTCATGATGACAATAATAGTAATCAATTGTTCCAGTTACATTATGTACTAACCATCATGCTAAGCGTGTTATCATATCCCACTTTTTTAAAAAAGGCACACCGTGACCTTTATTGGCTCATCAATTTGGTGGGTCATGAACAATTTTTTCAATGAAGGAGAAATCGGAAAGAAATGGTTTTGATGATATGGCTAGTAATTGCAGGAGAAAGTTTGAAAGCCACTGCCTCATCTCCAGTCTTTACAACTGCCTTGCTAGTTAAGTGTCATTAGTTCCATTGTATAAGTGGGGAATGAAATCAAACAGGATAATTTGGCCAAGCTGACGACTAGTAAGTGACCAAACTAGAATTGAACTTGGATCCATTTAACTTCAAACTCTTATGTTTTTACTTCTGTAATGATGATAAATTATGAACTGAGGGATAGAATAAATTGTTATTAATCATATTTTCTTTGTGAGGAGTACAGTGGTTTTTATTAAATTCAGCTAGAATGGAGAAACAACAGATCCAGTTGACATGTTCTGGAGATATTGAGTGGTGTCCTAAGGCACTGAAACGCATATCTGAGACCCTTTTCTGCAGGTGCTAGGTTGTACCTAACATATTTTTTTAATTTGCTGCTAAATGTAGAAATGAAATAATAATGGTTTGAATCCTCAAATAAATATTTACCTCTGAAAGTGTTAAAATGTTTGAGTTTTCAAAATTAATTCATACAGGATTTCTCAGTAGCTTGAATGGAAGACAGATAAAGGAAATGGAAGACAATCCTTGCACTGCACAGTATTTTGCTTACTTGAGTGACATAAGGTATACACATATAAAGACACACAGAAATAAAATAGTCCACCTACATTATGAAGAAGAAAGGAGGATCCAAGAATTTAGGCACCATTCTAGCTTTTTGGGCTCACAGTCCTATGAATTCTACCCATAACATTGCACATTTAGGTGTCTTATTCCCATTCTTCAGATTTGAAAGCTCAAACTCAGCTCTAGGATATGATTTCAATGAGTGTCTAATCCTGGTCTTTCTGATTTTAGTATCCAAGGCTCTTTACAAACAGGTGGACTTCCAGGTGTTCAGAGGTTTTGAAACTCGCTCTGCAAACACTCACACTTTTCTGCATATGAAAGAAGTACAATTTCTTTTTCTCTAGAACAGCATCTCTTTTTGCTGACAGGCAACACTGTCCTCTTTAAGAAAAGACATCCCTCTCTTTCTGTAACTAAAGGCCTGGAAACGCCAGGCCCTCTCTCTTGACTGCTCAGTTCGGCCTGCTGCATTTCACCCTCACCTGCAGTGTGTAGAGGACGTTATGGTACGATGCTATTTTCCATTGGCTCTGCTACTGGAGATTACAGCATGCGACTGTGACAAATGGATATTCCCATTAAATTCTTTAGTAGAGTGGGGCATTCCATTAACCATTGGCACCATCCCAACCCAAGTGAAACATTGGGTCATTTTTTTCTTGTGAGCAAGAAGTGAAGGGAGAAAACAAAGGGTATACTCTAATTACCTTTCCTATTTTTTTTTTTGTTGCATGCATTATGATAGCCGTATATTACAATTATTTATAATTAATATATGACAAGCTGTCAGCTAAAATTTAACAGGTGATTTGTCAAGAAGCCCCATTAATGCATGCATTAAGTATTGGCTTTCAGTGTTTCCTAACAATAAAATTGTGTCTTGGTTTTGTGGGGTCTTTTTAATCTATACAGTTTAAACATTCAGAGGTCACTTATCTTTATATATTTTCAGCATTCTTTCAAATACAACTAACTATTGCTAACCTAAACAAGTGCATTGATATTAATGTCAGGTATAAGCATCTTTTATCACTTTGTTTTAAATGTGAATGTTTTAACTGAGGAAATCAATGGCCTCTTGTTTATTTTTTAGTTTTAATCCTTCATGATTTAACTACATTTTTAACTGATGTCCTTGAAAGAAAGACAAAGCTAAATGGAAGGAAAGTAACTGCAGTTACTTATGTTCCACTTTGCATTTGTATCTGACATTAGAGAACTCTGAAATGAAGGCATATCTTAAAATACAGAAAAAGATTAAGAAGCCACCAAAAAGCTAATAATTAATCACCCGAATAAAGGAAAAGTCTACAGATATGAAAAACTGATGAAGCAGGCTCCATTTTGCTGAGTGGTACAAGAATGGGGCACACAATGAAAATGAATCACAGATAGTTCCTGGGACAGGGAACAAGAGTCTTTGAAAGAAGGAAAATCTTGTTTTTAGTAACTGTAAGAATGTCCAAGATACAGGACATAACTTGAACTAAAGTTAAATTTTATAAAACAATTTTATTATTGGCTTCACGGCCAACCAAAGCTTGAACTTCTTAAGAGAATGATGGAAAAATAAAGCAGCATTTGTTTTAAATTTCATTTGCACAAGCCTGACTCTTATCTTTTAAGACTAGGACATGCTGCAGGCTGTTAATGACTCGCAATCAACTACTATAGAGGGTGCTGAACCTCCTTAATGAAAGAATGTGCTTCAAGATTCAATGGTTAGGAAGAGAGAAAAAACAGGAGTAAAATCCAAAACATAGCAGCTTTTCTAAGCTTATAAGACTTCTGTGTCCATCAACCAAGTCCATGTTTCATGTTTTTAGAAAGAAAGCCCTGCACAGAGCTGTGAAATTATTTTATTTATTTATTTATTTAGGTACCAGGGATTGAACCCAGGGGCTCTTAACCACTGAGCCATTCCAGCCCATTTTTATTTTTTAATTTGAGACAGGGTCTTGCTAAGTTGCTGAGGCTGGCTTTGAACTCATGATCCTCCTGCCTCAGCCTCCCCAGGCTCTGGGATTACAGGCATGGGCCATCCCTCCTGGCCTGTGAAATTATTTTTAAAGGGTTTTTCTAATAAAGTTTCAGAAAATGATTTTCAGACACTCAGAAGCAAAAATATCACCAGTTAATCTCCATGTAACAGAAAGTGTATCTCCATGCAGTTGGGGAATTATAGATGACCAGTGACAAACTAGTCATTGTATCTTGGACCAGAGTCCTACAAGTTTCCATATTCTCACCTTGTTTCCCATACACAGCACTGACTCCATGTGCAGCTGTGGACAGTTACCCATGCATTCAAGAGCAGTTATCAAAACAGTGAATACAGTCAAGACATCAAGAATACAATCTTCCAGCCACCTTCTCTCTAACTATGTCTTATACTTGTATACTTGTCTTATACTTCAGTTATGCCACTTAATTTCTACTTGGTGTACATATTTCGTGGAGTGTTCTCTCAGCTGTTCTCAGAGTAGGATTCATGTCTGATTGGAACTAAAAGCTCCTATCAGAGTGCTTTAAGCATTGTAAGTACTTCATAAATATTTGAGAAAGTAAAGGAAGGGAAGGATGGAGATAAGAAAGAAAAAGGAAATGAAATGATTGTTAATTGCCTATTTAATGTGAAATATCACTTTCTTTACAAAGCTTCCTGCACACCATACAGAATGAATCTACCCTGCCTCTAGGCTCTCATTTTTTTATTTTTCTTCTATGTCCCACCTCTTTGTACTTCTGTTGTACATGTGTGCACCCTATTAAGCTCTGAGCATCTCCACACTCTTTATATCACCACAGCTGTAAGCAGATCTCAGAAAATGTCTACTGAATGAATCAATGAATGGTAACATGTGCCTAGATACCACAGTGGTTGGTTAGATGTCACTTTCCTATCACCTCTCACTGTGCCCATGCTGAAAAGGTACAATTACCACAGTTTGGTCAGATTTAGGTCTCACCAGTCACAACACATACCAAAATGTCACAAAGAATAACATAATCTGAACAGGAGTGTATGGATTCACAGCTCCAGAGAATTCTGAATGAGAATAATTAGAAACCTTCATATTTTCCTACAAAATAATTTATTAGTGTTGGGGGAGGGGGATCCTTCATACGTCTAACTGGTACTGAAGTTTTTATTTTTATTTAGTTATACTAGGATTCTCTCTACCTAATAATATCTGTAAACAATATTTCCTATCTGATCATATATTACCAGAAGTCATCCTGACTTTCCAAATTCATTGGCCACATCTCCAAAATCACTAGTAACACCAAACAAGCCTAGTAGAGATTTTAAAAGAAAAACTGAAGACTATTTTTTTCCTCACATGTATGATTACTTCAAATACTCTATTCAAGTCAGTGCATGCTTTAAACCTGTTAGAGTACCAAACCTGCTCAGTTACTTGTGTTCAGTTCTTTAAGACGACAGAAAGTTCATTTTTCTAATACAAATGTCTCTGTTGAACTACTACAGTAATAAATTTTTACATATTCTTCTGCTATTGGCAACAGTCCATTCCCTACTATGCTGTCCAATTAACTTTAATAAATCTCAAGTTTGATTGTGTAACTCTCATGCTCAAAAAAAATTGGTGGGTCACGATTAAGTACACACTACACAACTAATCACCAGTGTTCTGCCAACATCCAAGACACACCACAAATGGAATGCCACCTGAGTCCATTATTCCATTCTGTTTTTCAAACCTTCACTACCAATATCCTAAACTCCAATATTGTCAAAATAGAACTGTACATTTTTCTTACTCAACAGTAGCCCTATTATAACATGAGGCTGACTACCTCTACCGTTCCTAAAGGATCATCTCATCTCACTGATCTGATGATCTGATGATGCATCTGTTTCTGATGCATCTACCCACATATGAAAAATACTTTGAAACATCCAATTCTTAGAATCTCTTTCATGCTAAACATTCTACTGAAATGGACTAAAAGTTCATAGAAAACTCACCACCAGGATGTGTTTCATGGCTAGTGTTATTGTTTTTGATCCACTAATTGGAATGGCAAAATGCTACCAGTGTACACAGGCACTAATGGAGTTAGTGGGAATTTATGCAAACTTTTATGTAATCATATCTTGGTCTTTTAGTTTAATCACACCTTCAAAAATTCTTGTGCCAGGTTACTACGTTTGTGAGAAGAACAAAGAAATTCTAAAAATTCTGAGTTAAGACCAATATGAAGAGCAACTGACTATGGTAACTTTTAACAATATCTTTCCTTTTTTTATTCTTGACTCAGCTTTGTTCATTATCAATGCAAGAGCTGAACTGACCTGGGACTATTAACAGTCTTTGACCTTGAGAAGCACAAAAGCCAATCAAGTCAGGCATATTTTCACCTATGCTTTTCTTTTGGCAAAGATGCCAGGACCCAGGTACCTGGTAACAGTCCTGAAAAAGGCTGATGTTCTTATTCATTTTTATCCCTCCTTCAGAGGGACCTCCTGCCTGTTGAGACCCAAGCTGTAAGAAATATCCTACATGCACCAAACCAAGGTAAGAAGGAACAAGATGCCTGTATTATTTTTCCTTTTTATCCCTCCCTCAAAATAAAATAAAACAGGCTGTGTTCTAAGACTCTGGATGTCATCACTGCTGAGTGAAGATAAGAAATGAGAGCAAGTGTTGAAAGCTAGAATATTTTGTGAGATTCAATCCTACCTATTCCTTTCATAACGCATTAAAGTTATATTTATATTGTTTTTCTCTTCCTATACCTCTGCCACAGGCCAACCCCTTGCCCATGCTTGTTTCTAGATTGCAAGGCTGTAAGATCTTGATCAGAAGGGCTGGGTCTTACTTTTTCTGTGTATCCCTTGTTCACCTACAGAATATTCTGTCCTAAGCATAATAGAACTTGATACAATTGGGGTTTTTTTGGAGTCCAGTGTTTTCTTTGAAATTAATGAAAATTCTTTAGGACATGAGCAAATCACAGTTTTTCCAGTTTAACACATTCTATCATGTTGTCCCCAGGATCATACTCATATTTATCAAACCATGACTCCAAATGTTTGGATTATCAAATTCCTGGAATGGTGGTTCATAATCCTAACTGTGCATTAGCATATGTGCAGATTTTTTAAATGTATGCCCATGATCCACTCATACCAGCTGAATTAGATACTCTGGGAGAGGGGTTCTCATGTCTTTACTTTTAATACTTTTAAAAGATTCTCAATTGATTAATCCTATTAGCCAAGGTGGAGTAAGTTTGCTTGTAGCCGTAGGAAACACAATTCGAAAATTACTGGGCTAGATTAGTTCTAAAGTTTTTTTCCCCAGCTGTAGGAGTCTTTGTGAAAATGCTTTTATTTTTTTATCAGTGAAAAACACATGACCCTTTGACCGAATTCCATTTTTAAGTAGTAACTACAAGTGAAATGTAGCCCAAATTTCTTACAGTCCTGCGGTGTTTTCAGCATTTGTTACTACTTAGTTTTCACGCATGCCCATTCGCCCACTGCTCATTCATCAAACCTCCAGTGTGTGCAAGGTATGTGAACTATGCACTATCAAGTCAGGCTAGAATGTGTGCTGTGAGCAGGACACACATGCTAGGGAAAGCCCTTTTATCCAAATACAATAAAAACATCCCCTAATGATTTTCATTCTCTACAGTTCAATTAGGAGGAAGCTGTGCCATCAAACTAGCCTAAATTCCAGCCCACCCCCAAATGAATCTGTGATAACAATAAAAAAAGAAAAAAGAATGAAGAGGAAAGATCGAAATTCCTTCCTTGGAAGCAAATTGGAACCAGTCTAAATACCTGCAAGTTATTCAGAGTTAAGTCAGGAACAACAAAACTACTACTGAGAGAGAAAGATGTTGCTCCCCATTTTTGCCTTAAGGAATTCATTTTCTTGAGAAGGAAATATTCTCGGTGAACTCTAATAATAGAAACTATCAATATGCAACTAGAACGGACTTCTTTCTCCGAGACTTCCTAGCAATGTCTAACAAATACAAGGAACACTATCTATGCTTTATTAAACATTAACACTTATGTGGCACTTTATGGTTCACAGAGAACGTTAAGGCACCTGTCTTTCTAATGCTTCTAAAAATTTACTAAGTGACAAAACACCCAGACTCATTAATTGTTCCAGAGTTTCCAAATCATAATCTTAGGACTAGATCCTGGGAGTCAGAATTCCTGGCAAGATTTTCAGATAGTTCTGAAAAACACCTTGAGAGCTCAGTTCAAATTCATTGATTTTGTTTGTGCTTTTTGTTGTTGTTTAGTTTTGTTTTTGTCATCCCAGGAAAATAACCCAGTGCAGCTGAGCAGATTCTGACATTTTTTCTAAGAGGCTCGCTATCTTTTTCCAGAATTTGCCTTTTTCTTTCCTTTATTGTCTTTGGGGGTGGGGGGTGGAAATCACAGGTGGTACTATTTTACCTAAATCTACAAGCTTTTTAATTCTGCTCTGCGCAGCTGGCTTATTCTAACAGTGGTCTGTGCTCTGAAGGATGCTCCTAGCTGCCGGCACAGCTTGGCAGTGGGGGGGCAGGCTTGAATCCTACCTACTACCCTTCCAGTCATAACTAAGGTCCTAACAGCCTGCAGAGACCTCAAGGCTCCTTCAGCAGGCAGCTGTAATTACGTGAAATTTAGTGGACATTGAAGTGCAAACCTAGCAACCTGCTGGGGCATTTCACTGGGCTTCAGCATTCTGTTTGGGATGCTTCTAGCTCTAACTGTTACACTCATACAGAATTGGCCATCCACTATTTGTGTTGCTGTGTGTCTTTTCCTGTCAGTTTTTTTAAAGCCTTAAGAGATATGCACTTAGCTTGCTCACCCCCCACACTTTATTAAAACAACATAAAAGAACTATCCTGATATACCATTTCATCTATCACTTGAAAAACAAAAACAACAAACAAACCTCTCTCTCAAAAAAAAAAAAAAAAAAAGAAAAAACTTCTTAGAATAAAGCTACCCATTTCAAGGGAGGAGACAATGTTATTTTTACCTTATAATTTCCTAATCCATGTACAGAATGGAGAGTAGAAGATTTTGACTTTATGTCTGGAGTAAAATACACTTGACCGAAATTGAAGATGCAAAGGGAAAAAAAACCCTCAAGAATTAAAGGAAAAAGAAAGTGTGTGTCAACCACTCCAATCTTCGTGATTCTCAAACTCTCCAAATTCTTTTGGTTCACCACTCTGATCTTAGTAATGCCCTCGTGGGTAACAACCCTCCAGGTCTTCTGGTTAGCATTTCTGGGAAAATTGTCTGTCAAAAGAAAAGAGGTTCCAAAGGCTTTGGCTTTTTTCCTCTTGGGCAATAGAAAGCAATAAGAATTATAAGACACAGACGTGAACACACACTCTCTTGGGAGTTCAACACCCTGTGGTGTGCTGACCTTTTTGGCTTTGAGAGCAACTTTGGAAGAGGGAGAAGGAGGAAGAAGAGGGATGGTAGAGCCACCCCATCACCTGACATTAATGACCACTCTGCTTTAGGACTTTACTCTCATTCCTGATAGTGCCTGCAAGGGGAAAGGATGCTGGGGAAAGTACACAAGGCAGTTTGCCATATCTTTGAGTAGCCAAAAATTTAGAAGGTCTTTATGCCTTTTATTTCCAGCCTGTTAAATATTCAAGGCAGGCATCCTGTGAGAGACCACCAGGTACTCCCTTAAACTATCAAATAAGTACACATGTTGCTAGGTTCATAATTAAAGTTGTTGGCAATGCCTGTTCACTTGCTTTCAATTTCATTTGTACAAATGTTCCCGTCACTCTCTTTAAAAGCCCTGGGCACATGTTCAAAGCATACAACCCAAACAAATAAACTGTATAACCTAAGCCAAACCCACAAACAACTGGAACATCCTTCCTATTTGGGAAGGCCACCCTGCAAAACTATGTAATTGCAGTATATTCTTAAAATCAACGTTCACAAAGCTAAAAAAATTGGAAGTTTTTAATGTTAGCATGTTATCACCAAAGAAAGGTGGGACACATACAAAAGCCACAGAATCAGCTGTTTAAGATTCAATGAAGCAAATTTCACATTGAATGATGTCCTTAGTAAATAGGTTAGGAAGCAGTGGAGTTCCTATGGGGAATTCTAGGGTAGAGTTAGGCTTTAGCAGAATTTAGTACTCACAAGTGTTGAAGAAGAGGTTATATTTAGAACTAAGTCCTCGATCTTATCCAGTGATTGCTTCTTCATGGCCTTTGGAAGTAACTTTGATGGCAGTATCCCTATTTATCATTTACCTAGAGAGCTGACATGATCATCCCAATGGGAGCTGCTATGTAAAAAGGCCATGGTAAGAGTAAATGCTTTACCAAGAGAAAGGACACACATATATGGGGAAAATAATTTACAACAAATTGATTTTACGTTAGTATAGCAAACAAACAAAAAATAAACAACACAACAGAATTTAAAATTTGGCGTGAAATTTTTCTAACACAGAATAGGAAGAACTGCCCACATCCACTGTTGGGGGCAGTAAGGAAATGAGGATATTTGGCTGTAACCAGTCTGTGACTCTGGCTGGCACCATCGTCCTGAGGCACTACTGAGAAGGGATGTTTCCTATGCAAGATGGCAGCCGGGAAGGCAGTGGCAATGTGATTGATCAACAGCAAGAGCCAAAAGCTCTTGCTTCCCCTTTCCTGACTGAACAAATGGCTCAAAGACGGCTATAAAGTCAGCTCATAGTTCCTCCATCAAAAACTAAAAAGTTTATAACAAGTGGTACCACCTGTGCTTACATCTCAGCCTAGCCAAAATAATTTCCTGCCCTGATCTAACTGTGGCAGTGGGCGAAGAATTGACGGTGAGAATGCCAAGAGGAAGAAGTTTCCAGCATGAGGCCTGTAGGGCCGATGGAATATCTTCACCTGTGCTAGCACTGAGATCAGCAAGTCTGTTGCCCATGCTTTGGAGGAACTGTGTGTGACCTGATCTCCCATCCCCTACCAGAAAAGCCCTGCCTTCAGAAAACAAAGACTGAGCAGTGTGTCCGCTCTGCTCAGTGTATTACCCACATGATTGAGTTCTCTTGTTAACAATGTTACATTATTATAACCTTTGTAAAACTGAGGATATGGAGTTCCTATTAAAAATACAATGAAGAAAACAGCTTGCTTACACAGGCTAGTATTTTGACCATAATTATACATTCCTCTCTTCTTGATGAATAAGGAAATTTGGAGCCAGGTATTTGCACAAAGCACTATAGAAATGAGACAAACTGGCACATCATCCAAGATGTGACCTATTCATTGTAAATCCTATTGATATAAAGTTCTGTTATCACTTTTTATTTTTTTAAAAAGTCTATTATTCTTTCTTTACTTTTAATGAAAACCATCCAGGGACAGTCCAAATTTTTCAGAAAGAACAAATTTTTCAGTACAGGAGGCAGCATTTGCCAGTACAACAACAAGAAACCAGCCAAGTTGCTTTGGAGGAGCTAAGTAAGTACGTTTCAATAAGGACCCAAACAATCCTTTGGCAACCAATTGAAAAAACAAGTCATCGTTGCATTAAGGAAGCCCTCAAATATGAGTGCTGTCGGTGGAAAATAGAGTTACTCACTAACTGAAAATGTTTACTTGAAGTCAGAATTATTTTATGGAAACCACTGTGAGTTTTGGAATACTTACAATCTGTTCAAATTGGTCACTGTGTACAATGTTACTGCAGCAATATGCCCTAAGACTCTAATCTGTCTGCCTAATGGAGCAGGTGGCAAGATCCTCCAGTGAGCTGTCAGCTGCTAGAGGGCAGGGACCATGCCTTATTCATCTTGTACCTCACACAGGACCCCACACTTCAAAAGAATAAATATTGACAGAATCTTTATATACATGGCCACACTGCTTGAACTCTGGCATAAGATATCACCACCCCTTCATTCCGATCCTTTTACCCTGTTTGTCTTCTGAGTGATTATTGCCAGAGGTCATGGTACACGTGATTCTTTTTATTAGTGATTATCTCTATTCCTCCACTAGAATATAAGCTTCCCGAGGGTAAGGATGGAACAGATTTGATTCCCTGTCTAATTCTAGTTCCTAGTATGGTACTTGACACATAATGGGTCAGTTATAAATATGTGTTGACTTTAAAAAAATTTTTTTTTAGTTGTAGATGGACACAATACCTTTATTTATTTATTAAAATTTTCAGTTACTGATAAACATGATATCTTTTTTTACTCTTTTATGTGGTGCCAAGAATCGAACCCAGTGCCTCACTCGTGCTAGGCAAGTGCTCTACCACTAAGCTATGATCCCAGCCCTATGTGTTGACTTTTGAATGAGGGGATGAATGATGAATGAAGAGTAATCTCTGTCTCTTTAATTTTCTTCCTTCTTCATCCTCACCTATTCATGAGGACTAGAAATTATACTCTGAGCTTTAATCAATAGTATCAAAAAGAGGACTTCTTTATAAGTTGTGGTTTATAAAGCATAGAAAAATCAGTCTTGCTCTTTCTAGTGCCAGGCACAAGGGTCTATAACAGTGCAGAGAAATGTAAGTGGCAAGAAATAAAAAGAGGAAGGCAAGACAAAACATGATCTGCTAGAGGCCATCAGTCCAGACTCCATATGAACTGACAGACTGCCCCATGGGAGTACTTGCAAGCCATCTTCTAGTTTTGTAAATATTTCTAGTCATTAAAGCCAACACTGGGTCTTTATCACACTGAGCAGAGTCTTCTTCATGCACTTCTAGGATTTGAGGGTTACAACTGTACCTTACTTAGATTTTGAGTATTTTCAATATGTAACTTGTGAATCTAGAGTAAAATTTTGATAAGATAATTTGACACTTGCTTCTCTTATCTTGGTATGTGAACTAATGACAATTCACAATCAAGAAGTTTCCATTTTATTGCCCACATTTCATGGCTGGTAAAAACCAGTGGCTTGTGGCTCAATGACTTGCCCATGACTTCCCTGGTGATCTTGTCAAATAGAAAACCTTCAACGGTAATCTCAAATGTTCTTTCTTTCCAAGCCAAGATAGCAAGAAGCTCTTTGTTCCTTGTGGAGTTGTATAAGATGTGATGACAGTTGTACAGACTTATTTTTTCAATTTCCTAACTTGTGTATCACCAAAAGAACCTGGTCTAAATGCAGAGTCTGACTCTGGAAAAAGCAAACAAAGGGTCTGTCACTGGCCTTCCTGCTCTTGTCCCTTCTGTCTACTCTGTGCCTCCCCTGAGCAGTTCATGCTCTCCACCCTGATCTCAATACCCTCAGGGCCTCTGTCCAAAGCAATGCTGGGTTACCTTGTTCTCCCAATGACTCTTATCTCCCTCTTAATATATCACAGTGGAAATTGCACTGGAGTTGAAAGAACATAATCCCTAGCTCAGTTAAGAGTTGTGTGCCACAGGGTGAGCTGTTAAAAGCCCCAGGGTCCTCGTTTCTTTATCTGTAAAACAGTGATAATGATATTTATTTCATAGGGTTATTGTGCAGACTACATAAAATCGTGTCCTTGAAACTGCCATGGAGAGTTTAGCTCCTAGGAAATGTTTGGAAAATGCTGAAGACGCCATGTCTGGATATTTTTCTGACCTATGTGGGTAATGCTAATGAAACTTTTCAAACAAAAATGAAGAACATTCTTTTCCTAGTGGATGGTGAGGGGATTCCCTCATGTGGAGCATGAGTAACATGAAGGAGGGGAAGTGGACTACTTAGGGCCCTGATATACAATTATGCAGTCTTTAACCTATACAGCCATACATGGATAAATTGAAGAGAGTCATCTATCTGTGAAAAGGAGATAAAAATCATTTATTTTTAAGATTTTGAGGATGGTTACATTAAACAATAGAATCACTTTATATTAAAGTAAATGATGAATAACGTAATTGCTCATCCATTTGGCTCTTTCAAGTGGTCATGAAAAAGTTCTCTGAAAGTTCTAGTATAATCACAAGCAGAATGACTTTAACAACTTTTACTCTGTTCATGTTGTCTTTAAGAGTTTATGATCATTGACAACCCTATTTCAAGCATAAGGTGAACATCTCAATGTTACTTACAGAATTATGTAGTAGGGACAGGGAGTTGACCGTTGTGAAATAAGCAGATCCGGTTTTAGGAGCGTTTGTGTACATTGTTATACTTTATAGTAGGCATTATCTCATTTCCTTAGGCAGTGTATCTACAGTGTATCTACGTCTACTGTATTTCATGATGTTAGAGTAGTAGGACAAAAAGCTTTAGATCCAAAGTGGCCAAAATCCTGCTCGGCCACTTAACTGAGTGACTTTGTACATAAGCCATAGCCTCTTTGAGCTCTACTTTCCTTTGAAAAGGAGGAAATAAGAGGCCCACTTTTTACAATTTTTGTGGAATATTCAGAAAGCTAGGGGGGAAAATACATGTTTTGAGGTTGAGCCACTAAATTAACCAATCCTGCTGTCCTATGCCAAGGTTTCTTATGAGATAGTAAGTGTCCTTATTATAATATTCTTGTTAGATTTGTCTCTTTTTTGGATCTCATAGTGTTCTAAGTGGCCCATCCCATCTTCTCAACACTTTAGCAAATGAGTGTATAGAAGAGAGCACTGAATGTCCCAATCTTGTGTGTCTACCACTTCTGCTTTGAAGCTCTCTACCACACTAACATAAAGCAAGAGAGCCCATTGGTGCATGCGTGAATATGTAGCTGAAAAAATCCACTCAGACTGGTCTTATCTATACTACACTTGGGGTGTGTCTTGGGGAACAGTCATCAAGTCAGACGAGCTGATGGCTGACTGCCATCAGTTCACCTTTCCCTTTAAACTCTGGCAATAGACCAGGAACCTGGTTTTCTGTGGGAAAAAATGTTCTGAGTCCTGAAAATTCCTTGCACCTATACACAGCCTTTGTAATGCTTGTGCAGTATAATATTACAGGATAATCACTTTACTACAATATCCTCAGAAGAATTTGGAGCTTCATCATTTCCTGGTTAAAAGTTTCATTATTTGCTCCCCAAAGAAACCTAGTCAGGAAGAATTCATTAGTTTATAATTCTAAGTTAATACACTCTGACCATTTAAATCTGGGAAATTTACTTGCAAAAATAACTCAGCACATTTGGTGTTCTTCAGAACTGCAGTCAAACTTTACCCAGTGGCCTGGTACCCTCTATAAACAAGAACTAGTTTTTATCTTTAAAAGAAAAATGCAAGTATGTTTGCAAACATCTTTAAAATTTACCAAGTTCAAGGTCATGGCCAATATGCCACAGAATAGAGTGTTTTAAAAGCATACTCCTTGTCCCTTTCCTTTACTCTGTTGTTTCACACTTTTAGATAATTTTTATTAGCCAATTAATAAGAAGAAAAATAATCTTGGCCTTGTTCCAAGGAGTCAAACATGAATAACCCACGGTAACGTCTATGTCAAATTAATGATTCATTAGACATCACTTAATCTACCTAAGTAGCTAAACATCTCATTTTTAACTGTTTTTAGAACTTTATCAGACCCTGACACCCTGGGGTCTTTCACAATGGTAGTTTATTTCTCCTACTGTAAAGGATTTCAGAGCCACAATAAATTAGCTTATTAAATAGATTTGCATATTTTAATGAGCATATTGTCTTATTATTTTGGTCTTTTGGTGTTTCTTTTTTTTCCTGACAATAGGTCAAATAATAAAAATTCACATTTGCATCCATTTACAGAATAATAGAAGTTTATCAGGAAAAAATGCAAAAGAACTGTCAGGTCTCAGTTAAACTTAACATATTTCTAGCAACATTTTCTAAAAATGATAACCCTCACTGACATTTTGCATTCATGAATGAGACAGGCCAATGGACAATGTTTCCAAGGGTCATTATTTCCTTCTCCCCTTTCCCATGTAAGCACTGCAGACAAGTTTCACCAATTTTTCTCAGATAATTCAATTCTCCTTTTCTTAAATGTGTAGCCAAGAAGGATGCTGGATAGAAATAAAGGGGTTTACTGACATAACTCTATGGGAGTGTGCTCATTATCTACCAGAAATGAAATTGGAAAAATTCTCATCTGTTCTCACTCCTCTTTAAAATTTTTTAATTTACTTTTTTGTTTTATTGTATTTTATTTTTGTTTTAACTTTTTATTTATTTTTTGGTGCTTGGAATGAAACCCAGGGCTTCACACATGCCAGGCAAGTACCGTACCACTAAACTAATCCCCAAGCTCCCACACTCTTTTTTTTTTTTTTTGTAGCAGGGAGAAGGGTACCAGGGATTGAATTCAGAGGCATTCAACCACTGAGCCGCGTCCCTAGTCCGATTTTGTATTTTATTTAGAGTCAGAGTCTCACTGAGTTGCTTAGTGCCTCACCATTGCTGAGATTGGCTTTGAACTCTTGATCCTCCTGCCTCAGCCTCCTGAGCCTCCCCGGGGCCCCACACTCACTCTTAAGGGAAGTTGTGATGATACTCACCAGTGTACAGTTTATATACTTGACTTTGAATATGAAATGTTTTACAGCCATTAAAAGTGGCATATATTAATCACACTGGAAGAGAACAGTTGGCTTGCATTGCCAGATATTACTGAAGGAACTTTATGAAACATTGTGTCTTTGTGTTCCCAATTGCTGGATCATTTGTAGGAGACTGGAAAGCAGTGGAATTGGAACACATGTCCTTCTCTGCAATTCTTTATTCCAGGCACAGACAATACTTGGAAGGAAATAAAATGACTACTGTACCTATTATGCTGTCAGCTGCCTCTGTAACCAGCCAAATTGAAAGACACAGGGCCAGTGTGTGAGACCAGGGTGGGGGATGGTGGAGAACAAAGAATGAAGAAGAAATGTAAATAAGGAGGGTTGTGTATGCTTAAGAGGAAAAGCTAAGTGCTCTAAATTCATTGTCTGGACCTTTAATCCCCTTTGGGGTACAGCTCTATCCTTGGTAATGTGGGCAGATGCCAAAACTGCACCTCCCCAGGCTGCTCTTGGTTATGCTTCTGTGTTCACCAGGCTCTCCTGGCCAGTAATGTGGAACACTTATTTTACCCTGGGCAAGGGTGGAATAGAGGGCATTCAGATTTCCTTAAAACAACACACCTTTCTGTATTCCAGAGAAAGGCTCAGACCCGCAAGTGTCTTTAAGCAGGTGTTTTCCCTTCTTGGTTCCCTTATAAGATCAGGTAAATTATATTTGTAAGCCCTGAGATGGGTGGTCACCCATGGTAGGGGCCCTGCTTCAAAGCTGTCCTGAATGTTCCTGTTTCCTGGTTTCACAGAAAATAAACCTTCTGGGCATGGTGGCGGTGGGAGGGAATGAGTAATGAACATAAAGTGTGATTGGACCAGTTGGCTTTGTTCTTGCATTTTCATATTTGAACCTTTCAAGCATTTGTTCAAACATGTACTGAGGTTGCCAGGTACTCTGCAAACACTGGGGTACAATGCAGAACCTGATCCAGACACAATAGGGTCACAAGTCCATTATAAGGGAGTACACTAGTCAGGGCAGTCAGCCCTGGTTATTATTTCAGTGTTTGAGGTCCTCTTATGATTAGTGCCCATCTCCCAATTATGAATTATAGACTAAATTATTTTAAACTTTTTGGGGAAAGGAATGGTATTTAATTTTAATGATTGGAAATAGAATCCTGGATCTTGGAGTTCCTGCTAACTGATTTTTTATTTGGCATGATGGCTTTCCAATCTTAAAGCTCATTAGACTTTAAATTTACTTAGAAACACAGACAAAGAAAGTGGGACCAAATCTGGAAGCTAAATCTCTGGTCATCCCTTTCCTGAGACTGCTCCAAATACCCTCCACGTGTACCTAAGCACAAAGAAATGTACAAGAAGAGAAGAGTGACCTGCCAAATAACAAAGCATGATACTTTTGGGTCTCACTCACTATGTCTGAATTTTCAGTGAAAGCATTTTTCACCCTGTATTGGTAACATTGTTTACAGGGAAAATATACCCTGTTTGTACTTTGGGGTCTGAGACATACCCTTCCAGATGCTGGCAGCAGAGATTACTGGGTTAAAAGCAGTCAGACTGTAGAGAAAATAACACAGTAATTTTTTTTAGTTTACCCTTGAGAAATCCCACAGCATATTCTGCCAGCAATTTACCTGGTGATATTTGATATAAACTTGGTGGTAGCCATGTTTATCATCTCTGAATAGACAGCATATTAATGGCCTCTGTTTGAAAGATAAGGAGGGATTTTAGATCCTGTCTCTAGTTGATATATCTGAGCAAGGCTTCAGTTCTAGGGCTGGCGCATCTTCATCTGGTGTTGTCTGTGGAAATCACCAGTCATCTGCTTCTGCCTTTCCCCTTTCATAGAGATCATGATGTAGAACAGCAAACAATCCACTCCTACTCACTAGTTTTAATACTGTTATTTTTATTGAGAAAAATTCTAACTACTCAGAGCAATCACTCTTTAATCTGAAGGTGCATATTAGAATATGTCATCACTGAGAAGACAAGCAGAAAGCCAATAGCCCAGGTACACTGCACCTTTCCCGCCATCAACACCTGGCTGCTGTTGGTGTTGAAGGGATTATTCTTATGAGCAACAACACATTCACCCAAACAGAAAATAAAAGACAGTAGGAATTAGCAACACACTGTCCTTCATTTTGATTCAGTTCTAATTCTTCATTTATTCTTTCATTTACTCATTCATTTGATGTATTTATTAAGCACTTATTGTATGCCAGGCACTGGGAAAACAATGGAAAGAAAATCATATAATTCTTGCTCTAAAGGAGCTAAGAGCCTAGTGGGACAGATTATTCCAATAAAAGCTGTACATTAATCAAATCTTTATAAATTCATATTAACATTCAATAGAGTTGTTTAGTTTTTTTAAAAAGTTCTCCGTGAATATTTTTGTAAGGTAAAGAACTGATTCCCAATGCACCTGTTTGGTTAGACCAGATGTATTAGGCCTTATTTAAGCTAGTCACATTTTCCCTCTTGAACATGAGAATGCCTTGCTTCTGCTAGGTTCAGCCAATGATTATGATATAGCTCTACAGTCCTTTCAGTCCAAAACAGTGGGAGAGCTTTTACTATGCATTACAATGCACTGGTTATATTTATAGTGATGTAAGCTTAAATAAAGGGCTGACATAGACAACTAAACACAATCTAGCATTTGTGCTTTTCTAAAAGTGTGAGAGCTCAGCATAGCAAAAGGAATGAGAGGTGGGCCACCGGAGACAGCATTTTTTAAAAGTTCCCAGGACCTGGATCTTAGGGACAAATACACTTCATGATAGAAAGGAAGAAATCACAGGGAAAAAGGAATAAATTCACAGGGAGCTAAAGATCTATCAACCATAGTTTTTCCTGTTGTCTGGTCACTCTTCTCATGGGGAGAGATCCTCAGTTAGCTTTCTAGACATTCTCCATCACTCTGAGTGGGCTCCTGCCTGACCTCTTACTCAGAGGAAGAAGGAGTCTAGAAGGAAGGCCTCATTTAGTTTTCACACCAGAAACCACATTAGATCCTGCAAGATGGGGTTGGGTTATGGTTAAGCAGGCTGGTAGAAAAATAGGGGGTTGGGGTAGAGAGACAAGCTCAGCCATTCTCAGGACCATGTCCCAGAGGTCAATTAGGGTGCAAAACATGCAATCTGAGAAAAGAGCTTTGGAGAGAGAACCAAAAGAGTTTTATTTTCCCTTTTTTTTATATATATATCAAGAAGGATGAGCACTCAAAGAAATAATCTAGATTCATTGATTCAAAGCTGAAAATTGGCTGGGTGCGGTGGCGCACGCCTGTAATCCCAGCAACTCAGGAGGCTAAGGCAGGAGGATCGCAAGTTCAAAGCCAGTCTCAGCAACTTAGCGAGGCCCTAAGCAACTCAGTGAGACCCTGTCTCTAAATAAAACACAAAATAGGACTGGGGATGTGGCTCAGTGGCCAAGTGCCCCTGAGTTCAATACCCAGTTCCAAAAAAAAAAAAAAAAAAAAAGAAAGAAAGAAAGAAAAAAGCTGAAAATTGTCCATTTTATTTCTCCGCAATTACATTTATTTTTAGGTTCATTTTATAGTATCTCATCTTAAATTTACACTTCTGGAAAGGATCTGAAAAATGATCCAATCTCCTTGTTTTGTAGATTAGAAAATTACAGATCGGAGTGGGGAGATAATTTGCTCAATATCATGCTTTTTTAGGGGGGATGTTGAGACCAGAAACCAGATCTGATCCCCACTCCCCCTACCAAATAGAAAGTGATTCAGAGTTATTTAAACCTGGTTTAAATCTGTTTTTAATTAGATCTGTGTCTGTTTTCTTTATATAATGGAAATAATAACACTTTGCCGGGAAGTTGTGAAAAATAGATGAGGAAATGTATGAAAAGCATCTGGCAGGTATCATTATCTTCATGGGTACTTGCCTCTGTAACACCTTTCTCCCCCTTTACCCAACAGAGGTCATCACAAGGGTCTGTGACCAAGATACGTTAGATCATGACTTCTGAAGTCATGAAGAAGATACACATGAGAATTGATTGAAATCATACATTCATACTTGCACGTACATTCAGACACACACATGTACACAAACAGGCATTATTTTCCCACAGTGACCTGATATTTGAAACTCCTGGTAAATATCTTCATAATATTGATTATGTTAATAATGAATACCATTAACTGAGCACTTACTATGTCAGATATCATGCCACTTAAGCTTCCATATATTAATTCTATCCTTATAGCAGTCTTGTAGAGCTCTGCACAGATGATGTCACCAGTGGGTATCAAGGTTATGTTACCCCTGGTCCAGGAACTAGCACAAAGATTTAGACAAAAGCTATGGAGAATTTTCAATTCTCAGATTTGTTCCATGTGGATTAAATAGAGAGGTGTTTTCTTTCATAACATCCTTTCAAGCACAAATGCCCAGATTCTTAAACCAGCAGCTGTTCTCCTTGGACATTCAATAGGTGATATTGCTCAGCTTAATCAGAAAGGATCATAAACTTGGGTAATTTAAAAATTGAACAAAGGACACAGATGATCATTTCTTCCAAGCACACACCTGCTGGGAGCTATGAGTAACTATCCCTAAGGTCAGACTTAATTGGATCTAGATCTAGATGAACTCTGACATGTTGATTATTCAGTGCTTGAAAAGTTGAAAGAAGAAAAATGCTAAGGTGAGAGGTCAGGAGTGTAAGCTTTCCTCTTTCTCCCCTGTGGTTATGAAAAGTCCCCATTGAGGATTTTCTTTTATATAAGTCTCGTATTTTCATTTTTAATGTGACTTGTGCCACCTACATGCTTTTGTCCTGACTCTACCCTGGCACAGATCTTCTAACAGAGTGGACTCTACAATGTCTAGAGTCAGTTCAGTAGTGAATATTAAGAGCCTACTAAAAGCCAAAACAAAGCACTTGGACATATATAGCCAAGAATTCTCACAACTGTTTTCTCTACATAATTTTAGTAAAAAGAAGTAGGTAACCTTAAGAAATGATGGGATTATTAGGATGAATGGGAGTGAGTGAATTCACAGACAAGCTTTGTATATGTTACTATAGTCAATTCCATATTGATTATCCCTGTTTTATCACAAGTACAACTCTCATCCTCATTGTAAAATGACTAATCAAGGCTTGAAAGAATGAAAACATTCCTTTAATGCCATGCTGTAGTAAATGGCAGAGTTGATATTTAAAACCCAGCTCTGTCTAGCCAGCACTCTGAGGATTGTCCTCAGGTTAGGTATTGGAATGGATCCACCAGGAAAAATTTCTGGAGAAAGAGTATCCTGAGAGGCAAGACAGAGAGTGAAAGAATGTGGCTTTTACTGTCTTAGCTCTGAGACTCCAGGCATTGGGAGGGCTGAAAGCAGGGGCATAACTTGGTTGAAGTGAAAGGCACAGGACATGACTAAGTAACCCTGAGGTAGAACAAGGTGAAGAGGGGGATCTGAAAGATCTTTGAGTTTGGAGCTGGACTAAGTGATGAAGCTAGACATGGCCAGTGACTATTTCAACATAGCAAGGGAGCAACCTGAGACTCTCGGAGAACCAAGAAGCAATATGGAAACCAGAGAGTGGGAGAGGGCAGACTAGGTGTACTGGAAGTTTTTGTTCTGGAAAAGAAATGTGCTCTTGACTCCTAAAAGATACTGAACAATGTTTCTGTCATAAGTAAAGTGAAATCAATAACAGAAAAGGTGAGTTTATTGTAAAGAGAACAGCTGTTCACCCCATTGGTTTGCCATAGTTCACCTGTGGGTTTTCTGCTTTTTGATAATGAACTATTCTTTCGTTTCACAAGTATTTGCTGAAAATCAACTGTGTATCACTGTGGGATCTGGAAGTTCCACACTGTACATCTCAACTATAACAGTATATCAGGCCAGCATGCCAGGAAACAAAAAGTTATCTCTTGGATTCCAGCAAGGATGATGTAAAGCTCATGACCATGGAGGGGAGAATACAGTGTAAAGATGTAGGTGTTTTGAGAATGTAATGGGATCAATTAGAGTGACTATAGCAGTGCACGTTAAGTGTTGATTGTGCTGAATAAAATGGAAACAGACAAGCCTATGCTCTGAGAGGAAATAGAATAGGACATGTGGATGAGATTTATAATGATGATAATAGTTCCCATTTGGGGATGTTGTTCTTGGCTGTGCTGGATGCTTTGCTTATTCTCCATTCTGCAGAACAACTCAGTGAGGAAGTTACTACTACCCTCGCCTTGTGGATGAGGATGAGGGTGACCAATCCTCTGCTTGCCAGTACAGAGGGATTCCTAAGGGCACAGGTGGGAGAATCCCAGGAAAACTGTGATGATTGGTTACCTTTGAGAAAATGAAGGATTGTAATGTTACAAGTCAAGGACACCACGTGAAATGATGCTCTGAATTTTCTGATGCCTGTGTGTTTCCATTATAGCACACTACCTCCGTCTTTTAAAAAAAAAAAAAACCAAAAAAACTTACCAATACTAGTTTGCTTACTCTCTACAAACACAAACATGAAGATTTTATTTCTTGGATCAAATAACTTCTGTGTTTTCTCTCCTATTAAATTTTTCATTGATGATCTCTGGAATACAAACATGCATGCATGAGCTAGAGGATGTTTGACCAACAGCATCCTTCAACAGCAGAAACATTTCATGGGAAGCCTGTTCATTTTTTAATAATTCACTAATAATCCCAAAGTAAGTGGAAGGAAAGAACCCCAAAAGAGGTTGTGTGTACAAGAGACTAACATTTGGGGAAAAAAAACCAAAATGAAAACCATAAGTCTGGCTGTTTTGTCCATAAGCCAAGCACACTGATATTTGGGGACATCTGCAGAGTTGATTGAACTTTTTGATATTCCTGCAGATGTTGAGGGTCTTATAGACACAGTCATAACTACACATGGAAAGATAAGCATAATAGCATTTCACTGACTACATAATTGCCATAGAGAACCCTTTCATAATGCTAATGTCTGTGGACAGAATGAAGACTCACCTTATTGGCCTATGCTGCTCTATCAATTATATTTTATAGCATATGGTTATTATGTTCCAGGACATATATTTTGACCCTGATAACCATGTTGTGATGTAGATGTTATGAATTTTGAAATCAGTTACCTTATAGTCTTCTTGTTTGTTTGTTTGTTTGTTTGCATTTGGTTAAATGCAGTCGGGAAGAGTATGAGGCATTTACTCAATTCCCCAGGTTTTCTTAAATAATAAAGTTATTTAAAACACGTGATTCAAATAATTCAAATTTTAAAATGATGTCACGTTCTCACTAAATATAATCCCAGGGCTCAATTTACTCTGCAATCAGCACACCCCCCTGTTTGACTGTTGTGGGAAGCAGCTGCATTATCTGCATTTTGCCAAGTAAACAAACTCGACACCACGCAATGGTGTTTGTTGTTTGCTAATGTGCTAGTGGTTAGAGACTGCTTAAAAACTCTAATTATACATTTTCATATAATGCAGAGGCGGTATGGGGTGTACTTCATTACTTGAAGATATACACACACAAACTACATTTGTATTTTGTTTGGTTCGAAGTAGTTATTCAATATGTTTTATAAATGACCGAAAAATAATAGCAAGCCTTATCTGATTACTTACTATGCACTGGATACTGAATTGAGCACTTAAATGGTATAAAATTACTCAATCCTCAAAATAATCTTCTGAAGTGGCTTTTTTTTTTTTAATCACCACTTTACATGTAAGTTACCTGAGATGTACAAGTGTTTTGCCCAAGATTGTATAAATCTAGCATTTTGCTGGACTGGTTTTGAATCTGTTTGTCTGACTACAAAACCCATAGTCCTAACCATTATTTTATGCTGCATCTTCTTAAAGTGATTATCCCATGATAGAGATGTAGCTTTGTTGAGGGCACCCCACCCCCGCAATGGTTTAAATCCACTCAAACACAGTCATGTACAGATCATTTTATCTCAATTTTGTTAAAAACCATTGCGGCTCCTGTATGTGAATGGGAGAAGTGTACAGTTATTACACAACTTCACCTTGCACACATCCAAAATGAGCCGGTCACTGAGTGAGCAAAGGTTGTTTTAAGCCAATGACACCTGTAAAAGAAAGTTATGTCATGGCTCTTTGTTTTTAAGTCTGAGTTTCTTACTTACTGGCCTCGTTGGTTGCAAACATTGATGTGTCATAAAGAATACATTGCCTTATAAATCACATCTCTGCTGTAGGAGATTACAACATTTTTTATTGGCCATCTGAAGCTCTTGAAGCCTTGTTTCTTCAAAACCTATTCCAGTTACAAAGAGATGAGCTTTTTACTTCAAAGGAAACAGTTTTTGCGAAAGCCACACTGTTTAGCACACAAAACTACCTATTTAGGTCTTTTCAATGGCTGATACCCCACTGACTTCTGAAATTGCTGTTTAAAAAATTTTACAATACACAAAGGTACCCGCCTTCTAGGATTATCCCACCACTAACTTCAACAATGCATGCAAACACATCAGCCCTTTGATCTTGTGTCTTATCTTCTCTTGCTGGAACTTACTGGAAGAGCCATCAGTTAGGGTTTGAATCTGGAGTGTTCCCCAAAGGCTCTAATGCTTGGTCCCCAATGCAGCAATGTTCCAAGTAAGACTTTTGGGAAATGACTGAATTGTGAGGGCTCTGACATCATCACTAGGTTAATTTACTGATGGATTAATAATTTAATGGCATTATTGGGAGATGGTGGAAAGATGGGGAAGGACTTAATTCGGGGCAGTAGGTCACTGAGGGTGTGCTATGGAAGGAAGGATATTTCTTGTGTCTGGCCCCTTCCTCTTTCTCTGCTTCCTGGCTGCCATGAATCGGCTTTCCTTTGCCACAATTTAAGGTAAATAGACTTTCAGGGCATTACCTTGACAAAAAAGATAACAAAATAATACTATTCTAGCCCCAAAGAGATTTCAGACAAAGAAGACAAAAAGATGAAAAACATCTCACCCATGTGAAACTAAAATTTACAAAAAAGGCTTTTGTTAAAGAGTTTCCCAACTGTACCGGACTGAAAGTCTGACAATTCATTCTTCTAAGATTAAGTGCTTCACCTTGAGGCTTTTTTTTCCCCTTTTTTTTTTATGGCTCCTTCTAACTGGTGCTTCACCTTAGGCATAAAATATCACCTCAGAGAGATGAGCTAATGGTGTGTGTGAAGGGGTCTCTACTGGGAACTTCCATGAGGAACTGCAATGTTGGATGCAAAGCCTGTGGCAGAATGCAGAGAACACAGCCTTTGATGTCAAAGTGTGTTGCATCTAAACCCAGGCTAGTCCACTTATGAACTCAAGGGCCTTGGGCAACTTAGGTAACCTCCCTGAGCCATAGTTTTCTTATCTCTCTCATGGAACTGAGAATATCCTGGCCTATAAGTTATTGTGAAGATCAATTTTATAATATTTAATATAAATAAAGCATTCATTTGGTGCTCAAGATATTAAATAATTAGTAGATACTTTGTCCATCTATTATTAGACTTGTGTCCCTGGGATTTCAGTTTACCAGGCAGAAATCCAAGAGGTTGTGGACTAAGGAACAACAGAATGTGCAATAGAATGAAAAGGAGGAAAAATCTTTAGTTTTCATGGCTACCCAGATTTTTCTTCTTTGTTTCTTTGAGACAAAGTCTCAGTGTTGCCCAGATTGGCCTCACACTCATGGTCCTCCTGTTTCCATCACCCTAGGAGCTGGGATTACAGGTGTGCACCAACACTCCTCAACTAAGCTACCAAGATTTTGACAGGAGTATCTAATATGTTGATGATGATATTAAACAAAGCCAGAAATGGAGAGAGATTGTGTTGAGTGAGAATAAGATAGAAAATGAAAGGGGAGGGAATAAAGAGGGAAATGGAGAGCTTTATTGCATAATGTCTTGTTCATCCTTGAATGCCCAGTTTCTAATAAGGTCCCTGGCACATAGTAGGCATTGTAACAGGTATGTGTTGAATTAATGGACAAATTAATAAATGAGCAACTCACACATGGAGGTCACCCTGTCTAATTCAGTGCCAACATCTGATCAAGATGCATGATCAATACCTCAGTTAATATTTTGATCATAAATACATAAATATCTAATCTGGAATCTATGTCTTTTATCAAGGGTGACATCAAAAGACTTTCATAGCATTTCAAATCAACTGTATTGAGACTAAAAAATACAAAGGAATAGTATGACCCTGATAGATCAGGGAATTGTTCCTTCTACTCCCTAGGCTTACATACCAAGGCTTAGCGTCTCACATTTCTATGTGGATGTACACAGTCTAAGAAGTTATTGGAATCTGACCAGGAATCTGACCAAGACCTTGTTGGCCTTCATAAGTTCATAGTGCTTCCCCTTGCCTCTATCTCAATAGTCACAAATGACACAGACCACTCCTTAGCCAAAACTTAACTCTTGGGTCAGACCAAATCAGTTGTGACAGTGTGGTTTAAAAAAAATGTGTTACACAAAAGGTGACTTGGACTTTGCATAGAAAGATCTTACTTGAATGTACATGTTAGGCAGCTATTTTCACATACCCTTAAATATCTCTATTCCTAGAGCAATCTCCCTCCTCATTTTGTGCTAAATTTTACTTCCCTTTCCTTTCAGAGTCTTATCTTCCATACCACTGTAGGCAAGTAGATAATCTATCTGCTATTTATACAGTACAGACATTTTTCCAGGAACATTGGGCTGTAGGAGTCAAGGTTGCTATTACATGCATATTTTCATTTGTTATTTTATTGTGAAACAGTCTAAAATGAGGGTACAAGGAGGCCACATTTGACAGCTGCCCATCGAAATGAGGAAATGGGAAAAAGAGGCCTTTTGAGTCATAGATCAGGTTCAAGAGCCTTTTAGGATTACTGATGAGGTGAACTTTATCATTTTAAAGTATAAATATGTCACCAGTGTTTTGCAGTGAATTGCATTAAAAATAAAGATCAAGGTCTTTGGGCCATCAATTAGCCCTTGTAGTTGAACAGATCGGGGCTGCACACCTCTCTCAGAACCTCTGTGCTTTGAATCAAGCTAATATTTCCTTTTTTAAGGTAAGCACTCTAACACACAGAAAAGAGGGATCTTTACAAAACAGCGCTAGTACATAAGAGTCATTTGTTGTACATATGAGTTGGCAACATACAAGTTAATACAAAATTAGCAGCTGATAAGTCTGGAAAAAGGCAATTTCTTCTTACTAGGGAAGCTACACAATATCCTGAATTCTGTCCTCTGCTTCTCACACATAGTGATGGAAGCAGTATGTGCTCATATACTTCACATGGTGAGACTGACCCCAAGGAATGTGTTAATGGAGGCTTTTGCCATGAGTGAGGCCCTGGAAACACTTATTAGGAATGGCCACAGGGTTCTAGGAACTGCTTGAGGTAAAATGTAGTCATTTTCTGACACTTTGAAACCACCTCGGGACTAGCAGCCCTGCAGCTGGACAAATGTAGGTGATCTAAATCAAGGTCTGTCCTCCTGTAGAAGATTAAATTTTATGTCTGCCTTGCTGAGTGGGCTAAAACCCTCATGATTCCCTTCACCTACTTGACATCCCCTGTGAACTCTTGCTCTCTTATTATTCACTCATGTCTCTCTCCTTTCCTCTTCTCACCTCCTACTTTTGTTTTCTGAGTGTTTGGGATTTGGGGGATGGAAGAGAAGGAATGGAATTCCACTCTGGGCTTCATCTGGTCCTCTGGAGGCCCAAGTTCTCAGAATCTGACTGTTGTTTCTTAGCTTGCAACAGAACTTTTGTTCAGACCAATGTAGAGCCCCCTGGATTTTGGTAAATGATTTCTCCAGTAGGGGAAAGGCCTTTAGTGCAAAAGCATAAGGTGAGGCAGTACAAGAGGAAAGAGGCCCCTTTTTCTTCCCGCAGACTCTTGCAGACTCTGCACTAGTGTTAGAACTAGAAGGACCCCAGAGAAACACCCAACTAATTGATTGACTCATCCACAAACATCTACCAAGACTCTGACTGAAGCACACTGAGTACAGAAATGCAAGTCTCTCAGACTCTCTTATCATGAATGGTTGTAATTCAAATAAAGCATTAAAAATAAATAATAAATGGTGGGAAGGTTCCATGGAAGCTCAGAGGAAAGAATCGCAAGTTCTGAGGCTGGAATGAGAAGGATTCTTACCAGGTAATGGACACACTAGAAGAAATAAAAGGAGACAGACCAGTCAATAAAAGAAGGAAGGAAGGAGGAATAAGCATGAGGTCTAAAGAAATGAAGTAAGGTTGAGGAAACAAAGTTAGCCATGGACATGAAGATGCCATTGATAATCTTGAAACCCTTGTCAATGGAATATGACATGAATACCATGAGATATGAGAGTGTGAGAACAGAGACTGCATCTTCCAAGAGAGTTGAAGCTGGGTAAGAGATGAATGGCTTAGAATTTTATTAGAATGCTGAGCAAAGGAAAAGCATCTAGGTTAGAAGAGACTTGAAGTTGTTTGTTTTCAAACAGGAAAGGGTCAAGAGAGAAGAAAATTACTGGTGCGAGAGGAGATAAAATAAAATCATGGACCAGAAGAAAGTTCTGAGAAATGACAAAGAGCATAGGTGCACAGATTAGCATTGGGTGAATCTGTCCCCAGCATTCTTAATTGATAGTACTTTTAATTAATAGGAGAGAGAAAAAGAAAAAAAATCTGTATTGTCACCTGCAAAATCTGCAGGCAGAGTAGAGAAGAGAGATGAGTGTGGGAAAACAAAAAGCTTGTAGAAAAAAGAAATAAATGACAAGAAATGACATGCTGTTCAACATGACCAGTAATCAGTGACATGCCATTGCACTCTCAGCAAACTGTCAGAACAGAACACACCCCAGGAAAACAGATATCTGACAATTCCAAGTGTTGGCCTGCATCTAGAGTTGTAAGAGCTCTCCTAGCTTTCTGTTCCACCTGCTTTGAGAAGAATGCAATGTCCAGTAGAGATGAGAGTATGCACACCTGGCCAGCAGTTATGCATCCAAGTGTTCACTTGAGGACCTCTTGGGCATGTGCCAAGGAGGATAGGCCCTATATGCAGTCAATAGGACACAGATTTTTTAACATGGTACATTCAGCAGACTACTATTCAGAAGTTAGAATGGACTAGATATACTTGTATTAAAGTAGATAATACATCTATGACCTAACGTTGAGAGAAGAAAAGCAGTTGTAAAATGGATTTATAGACAGGTACTATTTAGTTAAATTCAAAACATACAGAATGGTTTTATGTGTCATTAATGGGTACAACTGCACAGATAGAAAAGATAAAAAAAAATAGGATACAGAGTTCATATTTATTGTATCTTATAGCCCCGTTATTTTACTTTTAAAATTCATCAGAAAACATGCACACAATGGAATATGCAGCAATGAGAATAAAAGACCTACAACTACAAGCAGTGTATGGATGAATCTCCCAAATGTGGGGTTGAGAAAGGAAATCAAACACTAAAGAACACATACTGTGTGATTTATATAAACACAAAATCAAGGTCTCCTGCTAGGAGCTGGGGCTAAGGTTAGGGACCCTAAGAGGGTACAGATGGGTTGTCTGTGGTGTTGGTACAAATTCTTTCTTGATTTGGCTTCACAGGTGTTTTCAGTTTATGGAAAGTCTTAATTGTCCATAACTAAATGTTTATTTTTCTGAATGCATGCTATACTGCAGTAAAATCTGGAAAAAGGAAAGAAAATTCCAAGGTAAAATGGCATTTTAATATACATTTGCTCTTGGCTGATGAGTACATAGGTATTTTTGTAAGATTTCCTATGCTTTGCTGTTCATCTTTAATATTTAATTATGAATAAAGGAAACACAGAAACCAACTTAAATTAGGAATCACAAATAGGAGATGGTACCAATCAGCAGAGCCAATAGCACAGAAGGAGCTGACACCCAGACAGTGCAAGAGATCTGCTGCTGGAAAACCAAATGTGAATGCAGTCTCCTTACTTCTCTCTCCAGTTCGGTGTTGTCTTCTTGCATACGTTATCACAAGATTGCTATTTTGGAAATCGATTCAACTTTGACCTTTATAAGCCTTGCTGTGGTGCCCTTACTCTATGTTAGTAACAATGCTAATCACCAAGTAGAGAACTTCCCAACCCTTCTGGCAGCTGTTGATATTTTAAAACCTGGAGATCTGTTGTAGGAGAAAGGATGACAGTGTTTCCTTTTCTACTTTTCAGACTTTCCCAAACAAGGGAGTGCAGGCCACCCCAGTTCTCTAGGAGGTACTATTTTACACCATGCATCAGATGAGATCAAAGCTCTGTGAAGAGGCTCTGGCATTCTTCTATTTCATCCTCAAAATAAAAATATAAGTCAAGGGGCTGGGGTTGTGGCTCAGTAGTAGAGCACCTGCCTAGCACTCGTGTGGCACTGGGTTCCCTCAGCACCACAAAAAAATAAAGAAATAAAATAAAGGTGTTCTGTCCATCTACAACTAAAAAATATATTTAAAAAATATATGTCAAGTTCAACACTAATGGGTAATATGTTCTCATTTTCTCTACCCTTTTGAAAAACAGACTGTGGGTTTTAGTTGGGCAATTCAGTGATAGCAAGTTTGATTTTATATATACCAAGTATTTGGAAACTTTCTCTCAGATAATGGAGCCGCCAAACAGTGTGGGAGCTATTTCAGGAAAGTCCAACCGTACTCAACACACTCTGAGTAAATGAACTGGAGAGAGAAGAAAATGCTCTTTGTACACACTGTTTACCTCACGTGTGTACAGTTCATGGACCGCTGCACTCACTGCAGCGCTTGGATGATGCCAGGTTTTTAATCCATGTCACTTCAGCACATCACACTTGTTTGCAGAATTTGAAGAAGACAATGAACCCTGCTGAATGTGAGAGATCCCTTGTGGATTGCAGCACACAGTGCAAAGACAAGTGGGAAAAGCCTTCGAGATTTAACTTTTATAAATCTTCAGACTAAAGCAATAAGAAGTTGATCCATTTCACATTGAAGTTCTGCAATTCTCATCAGAGAGAGGGTGAGCAGCCCAGCATTTGTTAATTCTGAGGTTCGGCATCATCCTAAGAGCCTGTTAATATTTGCTGCCCCCTGTAGTTTGCTCTTGTAAAAATTCTAAAAAAAATCAAGTGAGCTATTTAAAACTCCAGTTGCTCTTCTAAATCCTAAGCACTTGTGGAATGTCATTCCCTATCTCTGTTCAATCCAGTTCCACACATCAGTGTGCTGACATGGGGCGAGGCAGGAATTATGCTTCTATGGACAGTAGTGATTTCATTTTCATGAATAAACTTGGGGAAATGATTGCCTTTTAAGCATGCAGATTGTATTATATGGAGAAAGCCTACTCAAATAAATATGATTTTCTTGAAAAAGGAAAAGGAAGCATCTGTTTATTAAACCACTTTCTCAATTTCCTATTGCCTTCAGAATTGGCTGTGGGACATGATTGCCATTGTCTCCAAGCACAATAGCTTCTAATAACATTAAGCTTAAAATAATATAGTAGAACAGTACGGACTTGTGGTTTGTTCATTTGCTGAAACTAATATAGATGGCAGAAATTTTACCCAAGCTTAAAGTAGCTTAAAATAGCACAAAGAACACTAGAAATTTAACACTGGCTCAGTGATGAATGAAATTTCATTATAAAGAATCACAATCTAATATCTAACTTTTGTAAAAATTTTGGAACTGGTTATCACCATGAACAAATGCCAGGGCAGAAGGTAATAAAACTGTTTACTTTAGCAATAGATTAATGAAGAGTAGATGATCCTAAGATAATATCATCCCATAGACTGTGTGACTTGAATAGCTTTAGGCTTAATTTCATGATTCAATTGGCCTGTGAATCTGTAACTCCCAGAAAGATTACAGAAGGGTGATATTAATTTGTTCACTGCTAAAGCTTCCCTCTGGCACATAAAATATCTCCTATAGATTCTTTAGAATATACGTTATAGATTCAAATTTAGTTTTTTTCCAGAAATGGATCAACAATTGGTAATTCTAGTCAAAATGGTAAAAAGAGATACCTGTGATTAGTTTAATATCAGGAAATTGAATTTTAGGATAGGTCCAATTTTATGTAGTTAAGTGAATTAAACAATACCAATTTCTAAACAGATACAAATGAAGAGAAATATTTTAATAGAACCTTCGATATGTTATATGCATGAGTATAAATCATATTTGCTGATAATCATTTTTATCATGAAACTCACAGTAGTAACCTTAACATTTCATTTTGAGCTACAGAGGTCACAATCCATCAATCAAAGAATATTTTTTAAATGCTCATGGGCCAGGCTGAGGGGAATCTAAAACAAGCTCAGGATGTGGATGCCCATCTCAAGGTGTGAACAAACTGACAAAAGGGTGAACAAGTGAATACACTAAGCATTAGATATGTTCAGAAAAGAAAAAATATTTTTCAGAAAAATATTTTCAGAAAAAAAATATTTTTTTCCTAGAATGTTCAAGAAGGCCTATCTTGAGCTGTGCCAGGATTTAGACAGGAAAACAAGGGCACCAACTAAAAGGATCACAAAGTACTTCTGAGGTTCAAAACATGAAGTAAAATGCTCTGAGAAGAGCTGCCATATATTAATGGTGGCTGCTCCCAGACAACATTCAAAAGATTTTGGATGTGGCCCTACAAATTTCCAATATTCTCAAACCGATGGCCATGAGCTCCTCCATACGGCTAACACAAGACAGAAAGGAATTTCTTAGTGAGACATATCTCATGGTAGATCCAGAACTCAGTATTTAGCTGAGCAATGCTATGAGGGGGCCCTGGTGAAAAGAACTGGCCAGAAGGAAAGAGACTTCTGGGAACTGAGCAGAAAGGTCTGCTACCTGAGAGGGTCACACTGCTAGAGAAGAAGCTGTCTCGGCAACTGAATACTTGATTCCTTATCTATTTCTTACTGTATGAAATTTGGATTTGGCACCAGATTTCTCTGGTCCTTACATCTTTTGCTTACAATGTAAGGATTAGTAATACAAAACCCTTCTGCTTGATATTTATTTTCTACATCAAATATTTTTAAATCATTGAGTCTAACACACAAGACTTAGACAAGGATAAAGTTTCAATGCATTTTTTTAATCTTCAGGAATGAGATGAGTTTTTCCCCCAATGATGACATATATTACTTAATTATTACTAACACTGGTATGATGAGACAAAATCTGGAAACCATCCATATCAGATTAGACAAGTCACTGTAAAGGTCACAGTGAGGAGGAAATAAAGTGCTTGATTTTATATTTAAAAAGACACATTTGTTTTATATTTAAGAAAACTACTTTCAGGTTCCAACCAATTCATTGAAAAAAGCAAAATATAACTAGGAGGGCAAATCAGGAATAATGTTAAACAATGTTTTAATAAAAGTGACTTTGTGAAAATTCATTGTTTTGGATATTCTGCACCAGTGATCCAACTATCAAATGTCTCCCTTCATAAATTTCTATGTCAAATTATTTTATCTTCTTCTCTAAGAGTGCTATAGAGCTAGGTAAAATGGAATGATTGCTTCTACTGAGCAGAATCATCTGGCATATGCTTTGAAGAGTCTAATCTAGGAGTACCATAATTATCATTCTGAACCTGGGTCCCTCCAGTGCTGTTTTCTTTTAAATGACAACATTTAAAACTAAAGGTGATATGCCCTTTTCCAGGAAAGTGAGTTGAACATAATGGACTACGTGTTTCTATAATTTAAAAATGTGCTCTCAAATATTCATCTAAGCCATTACACAACTCCAGGAGCTGGATTGGGTTTCCACATTTTTATTGCTGTTGTTGTTCAAATAAAGATCTGCACACTGCCCCCAGCCCCACCCTGAGTGTGGATAGACAGCCACTGCAGGTGATCCTCGGATGGTGGCTTTAAGATTACAAAGCAGAAAGTTGCTGAGAAAAAGCTTACAAAACAGATTGTTTCCATTTTTGCTCCCTCTATCCTGCAAGTGGTGGCTGTTCTATGGCAAGAGGCATTTGTGGGAAGGTTGTTGTGGGTGCTTGCAAGGGAAACAGCCTGTGTTTAGACTGGAGTAGATGCTGGAACCCACAAACGTGAGCATTTCTCCTTTCACTTACACTCACGATGTGTCACAATGGGGACTGCTGAATCTCACCCAGATGCCAGTGTGTGCATGTTTTAGGTGTCCTTGTGGGTGAGGGCCTATCAGTGGGCAAGGTGGCTTAGACTGTGAAATGGAAGAAGCTCGTCCTAGTAAAATCTAGACACGTAAGAGCAACAAGTATTTGTAAAGTTTTTTAGGATTGGAACAAATGAAAGATTTTGAAAACACGAAGTTTTGAAATATAAATCCAAATGATTCCAAGCACATTTGAACATATCTTTCTTTCTGAGTGCATTTTTATTCTGAGATGTTTTATGAAGACCTTTGGTGAATACAGATGTATATCAAAACATTATTAAGCTGGGCATTAGATGATTTTATTCAACAGTTGTTTATTTCCAATGCAGTGAGTGGACTTACATGACATTACTATATAAATAATTGTCTAAGAATGTCATTTCAGTAAAATAATTAGGTTCAGGGTATTATTATGGAGGAAAAGCATCTTTAGAAGATAAAAACAAAATAGCACTTTTATTGCAACAAAATTATATTCTTAAAGGCGGCAGTAGGTTACCCTACCATTAAAGTGTTTGTGCAAAGGAATAGAGATGTTGACATTTAAAGAATATGACAGCAAAAGAACATATTGGATTCTGTGTAGAATTTTCAGGATTCCTTTTTGCCTATCTGAAAACAGTATCATTTTTAAAAAGCATAAGTAGAACAAACCCAAATTTTACACTGTAAACTATTAGTGGTACAAACACCCTTTTGATATTTATGTCATTATTAACTTTAGAATGATCAGTTCTCAGGTCAGGTAACTATTAGGCCAGAATTTGACCTTAAATAGTATCTCTCCACTAATTTTTATTTGTGATTATACTGACATATATAAGTAGATCAGTGTTGGTAATGATGCTGAGTAAAGAGCATAATATGCAATAAAGACTATCTAAAAATCTTCAAAATGTTGGCAGAAAACAATCAGCACTGAATGCATATTAAAAATGGGGACATAGTCTCAAAGAATTCATCATTGAATTGAATTGCAGTTGAACAATAAATGCTTGGTTTAGCATAAGATTTCAGCAATGCTGTTCAGTAGCCATATTGATAAAACTTTTATTTTTGAACATAAAGGTGAAACTGTCAGCTTTATAGAATTTGTGACTCTAATTTTTTTATTTTTCAAAAATGGAGTTTTACTTAGTCATAAAGAAGAATTAAATTATGTCATCTGCAGGAAAGTGGATGAAACTGGAAAACACCATGTTAAGTGAAATAAGCCAGATCCAGAAAGTCAATGATCACGTTTTCTCTCATATGTGGAAGCTAAAGAGGAAAAAAAAAAAATTTCTCATGCATGAAAATAGAATGGAGACCAGTAGAGTAGAGGACAGGAATCAGGGGGAGGGGAAAAAGGGGAAGAAAAGGGAAGGTACTGTGCAATAAAATTGACTAAATCATGTTATGCACAAATATGAATATATCACAATGAATTCTTTTTTTTATAATTATAATGAACCAATAAAAAATAAAAATTGAAATAAAAAATATGCTATTGACATATAACTGTAAATAAGAATTAGCAATGATATCAGTAGAATAAAATTGGAAAAGGTAATAGGAAAAAAAAAGGAGGAAAAAATTGGAAGGATAAAATTGGAAGGCACACAAGAACAGATACTGAAAAGGGACAACAGCTAGAAGGAAGAGGAAGAAGAGAAGTTAAAGAAGTTTCCAGTGAGCTTGATGGCTTCACTGCAAACTCAATCGCTCTGCACATGTCCCAAAGTGTTTACCACAACAAGAAGTCAGCATTTGCATTTTCTGCACTCTCTCTGATGGTCTCTGATGGGTGCAGAACTGGAACTGAGATGATCACCTAAACTAGCCGGGGAAGCTTCAGAAGAGTGAGAAAGAAGTTGATGCTAAGTTACCTTTCCTCAATGCCATAAAGACAGAAAGGACATTATTCATAAACATTAATGCTAATGTAAAATCAGTGGTACATCATAGAGAACTGTTAATTTTGCACATCTGCTTTATGTCTATTGCTCACAAGGGCAGCATGCGGTAAGTAGGGCAGCATTTCTTATCTCCATTTTACAGATGCAAAACAAATACAAATTGCCTCAGGAAGTTTAAGTAACTTTTCTAAGCTCCCACCACAAAACAGTGGCAAAGTCCAGGCTGGAACTTAGCTCTCAACAATTAGTTCTTTCCCTTATTTCTTTGGCCACTCCAGGTTAACAAGTCACACTAGTAAATCTCCAATTAGAAAATAAATCAGTTGGAACTACTTTGTAATTGTGTCATTTTATTTATTGTTTTGAATTAGCATACTTGCCTGAATCTCACTACTGTCTTTGGTCTAACTTTATAGTTCCCCTTTATTCTTTCCCCAAAAGAGTCACACTGCTGATTTTTGTATTCACGGGAAAGATTAGGTAAACTTTCCCTGAAATTGTAGTCTGAGGCACAGGCACCGTACCAGTTTTATGAATTCATATTAACAATCCTGGATAAGTCTACAAAATTGTCTGGATCTCAGTGTTCTTATTCGAGAAAGGAGGGAGCTACATCTAGTGTCCCAAACAGTTTTTCTCTACATAATCACCCAAGCACACACATAGAGACATTCCATACCATACTCTCTACTCAGTTATTAATTATGTTATTGTATTCTATGCATTTAGCCTATTTGTTGATATATTAGATACTAATATATTATTTACTAATATTAATTACTAATGTTAATTTCATTGGCCTTCCACCTGAGTTTCTAAGTGTGTGTGTATTTGTGATATTGTCATGTGCCAGAAAGACTTGCTACTCAAAGTGTGGTTAGTGGACCAGCAACATCACCTGGAAGGTTGTGAGAAATGCAGCATCTCACGAGCTGAACCAGAATCTGCATTTTTAGCAAGATGCATGGTGACCTGTAGGGGCTTTAAAGTCAGAGAAACATTGCCATAGATCATAGGCGTCAAGGAAGTAGAACAAGACTTGGTAAGTCTGTCTACATAACACATTGTAGATGGTAGTTTGGTAACCCACCTGAGTCTTCCAAATGCCTTCTGAAGTGTCTAAAATTGGAGTCTTCAAAATTGTCATTTGAAGACTAGTGTAATTTGCATTATTATTAGAATTTTTGGAAAAGTAATAGTAATGAAGACATCAGATTTTTACTGTTTATGTTTTCTGGTTGTGGTTGTTTTGTGAAGGCTTCACAAGTTTTGGTGAATAAGGCAAAAATAATTCTGAATGAGGATAAAAAACTGATTTCATCCCAATTGTATTGAATAATGAAACATCAAATAATGAAGTCTCTCACCAGACTCAGGAATTCAGATCGATTGTAAAAATTGCCTAAGGTAATACAGTTAGGAGTGTGATTCCTACATATAGTCACATTCTATCAAACCAGGTAACTGACTTGTAGAGCAAGGTAACATCAGGAACACATCCAAGAAAAAGGCCCATTTAATGCTGCTTTAAAAAATGTGGAGCCAAATTTTAGTTATCCATTAGCATAAGCATTCTTTCTTTAAAGTATTACCAGCCATGCTAATGTTTATTTGTTCAAGTTTTGCATTCTCCTGGACAAGGTACACATTTGGATCATATCAATTACTTTTCAGTTATTTCAAATTAGTGAGTTTTGCCTGGCACAGTGATGCACACCTATAACCAGCAGTCAGGAGGCAGAGGCAGGAGGATTCCAAGTTCAAAATCAGCCTCAGCAATTTAGCAAGGCCTTAAGCAACTTAGCAAGGCCCATGTCTAAATAAAATTTTAACAGGACTGGGGGTGTGGTTCAGTGGTGAAGTGCCCCAGGTTCAATCCCCAGTATCACAAGAAAATGAATGGGTTTGAAAAAAATTTCCAAGAACAGCAAGGACAAATTTTGGAGCATAAGTAAAAAATTCTGACATTAATCATCTCAAACATTGTAGAATATTTTGCAAACCTTCTTATAAACAAGGAAAAAGACTTCAATGATGCATATTATTGAATTATAATGAATAATTATCTTCTACAGTTTGTAGTTTTCTTATCAGTAAAAGTAGCATGAACTTTTATGATTATCTACCTTTAGAAAACCCTGGGATAGTTGATTGCTGTTGAAAAGACTACGATAAGTTGCATTATGCCACTAGTGAATCAGGTAAAGTTCATGGGAATAATGCTTGACCTATATCTTGTTTTCTGTTCTAATTTTATATATTTAGAATTCTACTTTTTACAAAAATGATTCATGGCAATGTATAGAAGTAAAATTTTAAAGAAATAAACCTGGACTTGTTCTACATGTGGTTAAATTATTTTTCTTTCAACATTTTTATTTTGAAAATGTTCAAACCTATAGAGAAGTTGATGACTACAAAGAACTCTCCTGTACACTGACTGTAGTTTGCAATGTGCACTTTTTTCTGAATCATTTGTGAGTTAACTGCAGTCATCATGACATTTTTACCCTTAAATAATTCAGCATGTGTTTCCCAAGAACTAGGGCACATAACCACAGTTAAGTTATAAAACGCAGGAAGTTTAACATAGATAGGATGTAGTTCTGTTATAAATAATCCACATTCAAATTTTCAATAAAGAACTGCTTATTTCTTGGATTCAATTAAAGTTCACACATTTAGTTGGTTGCAAAAAATATTATTTACAAAAAGCATAATATGTATTATTCTGATCTTTTGTTATTTTTCCTAAAAGAGTAAAGGCAATTGAAGGGAAATTCACATATTTAATTGCATATTCAGTATATATATTTTCATAAAATTGAGGTAAAAATGAACTCAACTGAATTTTTCTCTGATATATAAACACATACGCATTTTTCCACTGAAATGAGCATGTTTGGAAATTTTGGTGTGCATACATGCTAAAATTGGCTGAAGATATAAACTTGAAACTTGGCAAGATTGTAAGAAAATGAAGCCAGAGTTAGAAGAAAAACTCCTCAAGATTTAAATGACATAAATGATTAGATTTACGATAGACGAAAGTGAAATCAAACATTGTCTGCCTTTAAGGCCAGTAATCTCTGATTGGGTGGCCCAAGGTCATGATGAAGTAAAATGACTTAATGCATCATGCAAATCAATCCAATGTTTGTGATTAAAATAAATCCAGCAGTTCCAAACTAAAGAATTCGGCAGTGATTTTAATTTGGCCATGGTTTGCATTTCTGTTCCTGTTTTCATAGATATGTATAAACTTGGACTTTCCCTTGGCCTTCCTCCCATGAGTTCTCTCTGGTTGCCCTTGGAAGGACCATTCTTTCTGAATTCATTTTGGTCCTCCAGACACACTGCATTTCCTTTGAATGTGCAAAAAAGATGGGGAACTAATGAACACACTTGGGAGAATAAAGAATAAGCCCACCCTTCTTCCTTCCTGGGCTAGCCTGAGATAATTTGTTTTGACACAGGATATTGCCCAACCCAATGGATTTATTCACAATGGCCCATGGAAACAAATCAAGTTTGTGTTGCTAACTTAACTACATATTATCAAATGCAAAAATAAATATTACTCTAGCCCAGCTCATTTGGAATGCCACAGTTTAAGTTTAGTTTTAAGTGTGCATAGTTCAGGCTTATATTTCATTTTCAAATGTGTAGATAAATCTGTATGTCCGAAGCTTCAAGAGACACGTGGAAAACAGTTTGTGAATGCAATAAATACATCTTGAATGTGATGAATTAAATATTTTTTTAAGGAACTATGCCTTGAGTTTGTACATTTTCCTGATCCGATGATGATTTTCATCCTTTGAAATGCCATTAAAACAAACATTTTTCATTAAAATATTGACATAATAGGTTACGAGTTTGAATGGTGAGATTAAGCACTCCCCTTTTCTTGGGACTTGTTGGAATAAAGAAACTACCTTTTCCTGCAATTCTTTTAGTATTAAATTGCATGAATTAAGAATAAAATGCACTGCAGATAGATTTTGGCTCTGTTATTTGCTAGCAGTGTAATTTTGGGGAAGGTACTTACTCTTTATATAGCTCAGTATCCTTATCTTAAGGATAGTATCATTATTAAAGTGGAATTTACTTCTCTCTCTCAAAAGATGATCAATAAAATAAATGAGATAATACTATGTCATACCAACAAAGTAAAAGAGGTAAATAAATGGTAGTGATTGCTATTATTATTGCTTTTATCAGTATTTTTGTTATGGTTTGGATCTGGAATATTTCCCCAAGTCTTCTGTATTGAAGGCTAGGTCCCTAATTCAGCAATGTCCAGAGGTAGGGTTATTGGGCAGTGACTGGATCATGAAGGCTCTGACATCATCAGTGGATTAATCCATTGTTCCCTGAATGGACTACCAGAGGTGGTAGGAACTGTAGGCAGGTGGGGCATGGTTGGAGGAAGTACGACATGCCCTTGGGACTATATCTTGTTCTTGGTCCCTTCCTCTCTCTTTCTCTCTCTCTGCTTCCTTGCTACCATGAACTGAGTAGCTTTCCTGTGTCACAACCTTTGACCATGACATTCTGCCTCTCAAAGCAATGGAGCTGGTCAACTGTGGACTGAAAACTCTGAAACCTTGAGCCTGGGGTTTCTCCTATTCATCCAGCCTCCCTGACAGTATGATAATTCTATTACATTGGAGTTGTCTATTAAAATCTGTAGTTTCCCTTGACTTGAAATACCCAAGTCTAACAGCTTTAGGCTGTTTCAGGATGCTTTAAAGTAGTCCTTATAAATATGTTCAAAGAATAAAACCATGTTTAAAGAATCAAAGGGAAACAAAACATTGAATCAACAAATGGAGAATATAGATCAGGGAATTAAACAGAAACAGATGGAAATTTTTGTGTAAAAAGTAAAATAACAGGGATGAGAAATTTACTACATGGACTTAATAGGAAATGTGAGATGGAAAAAGGAAGAATCAGCGATTCTAAATATACACCAATAGAAAACTTTCCAACTGAAGAACAGAGAACAAAAAAGATCAAAGAGAAACAAGAACAGCTCTAGAAATCTGTGAGATAATATCAATTGCTATATCTATAGGAATTCCAGAAGGGAAAGAATAAAAGCAGAAAAAATTGAAGACCTTATGATGGAAAGCTTTCTGATTTTGATGAAAACCCACCAACAGACTGAAGAAACTTAAATATTCACAAATATGACAAACAACAAGAAAGCCTCATATAAAAACAACGTTGTCACACAGTTGAAGTCCAAAGATGAAGTGAAAATCCTGAAGCAGGAAGACAAAAATGACTTAACACACAGGAAAGAAATATACAATCAATGGCCAACTTCCCATCAGAAACTGTGGGACCAGATGACAGTACAATGATACATTCAAAATGCTGAAGAATTCTCCGCCAATCATTCAATATTCAGAAAAATTATCTTAAAAAAGTGAAGGTAAAATAAAGACATTTCATGAGAGACAAAGACTATGATGTTTTTCACTAGAAGATTTCCACTATAGAAGTCTGAAAAGAAATGACACCAAGGAGTAGTTCAAATTCACAGTTAGAAATGAAGGCACTAAATTGAATAAAATTGAAACAATTCAAAGTAAGTTCTTTGATCACAATGTAATTAATTTGAAATCCACACAGAAGAAAATTTGGGAGATACCCAAATATGCAGAAATTAAACAACATACTTAAATAATTCCCAGGGAAAAATGACATTAAAAAGGAAATTAGAAAACATTTTTAAATGACTTAAAATAGAAATACAACATATCAAAACTTATAGAAAGCAGTGAACATTGTGTTTGAAGATTGAATTATAGCTGTAAACACATATATTTAAAAAGGAGAAGGTCTCAAATTAATAAAATAAGCTTCCATCTGAAACCAAAAAAGAACAAATTCAACTTAAAACAAGCATCAGAAAGAAAATAATAATGATCAGTGGGAAAATCAGTGAAACAGGAAATAGAAAACTAAGAAGAAAATTAATGAAACCAAAATTGGTTCTTTGGAAACATCGAGAAAATTAACCTTTAAGAAGACTGATCAAGGGAAAAGAGAAAGGATTATTATTATCAAAACTGAAAGAAGTGGGCTGGTGTTGTGACTCAGTGGTAGAGCACTTGCCTAGCATTTGTGAGGCACTGGGATTGATTCCCAGCACCACATATAAATAAATGAATAGAAAAACCCAAAAACTGAAAGAAGGGCTATCTCTGCTGACCCTACAGAAATTAAAAGTCCTTTCATTTGATATATGTATAGCAATTGTAAATCATACATACTGATATAACTATGTATAATTATATGAAATGTAAAATATATAATTATGAACATTTTGAGAATAAATTACATAATTTAGATGAAAAAGATAAGCTTCAAGGAAGATACACAATGTCAAAAATGATTCATGAAGAAAAAGAAAATGTGAAATTGACTTACTCAAAATTGAGCTGATAATTAAAGTTCTCTCAAAAAGAAGTCTAGTAACAGATTGTTTCACTGATGAATTCTATCAATTCATCACTTTTTACATTAACTGTTGGAGAAAATAGAGGAAGACAGAAGACTCCACAGATCATTTTAGGATGCTGGCATTATCCTGATACCAATAGCAAACAAAGAAATCACAAGAAAATAAATCTATTGGTCAACAGGATTCTGAACACAGATAGAAAATATTTTGACAAATGTTAGCAACCTAAACTCACACACATGAAAAATGGGTCTTACAGGTTGACCAAGTAGAATTTCACCCAGGCATACAAGGTTCATTTACTTTGCTATATTTAATTAATGTCATGAGCTATATTAGAAAAAAAATAAAATTGTACGATCATCTGAATAAGTACAGAAACTTTTTGGCAAATTAAATACCCATTTCAGATAAAAATTTTCAATGAACTAGGCAAAGATGGACATCTTCAACTTGAAACAGAGCAACCAAAATAAATAAATAAATACATAAATAGAAAAGAAAGAAACATACAAGGGAAATCTACAAAAAAAAGAGAAAATTTACAAAAAATTCTATGTATATTTAATAATGAACACTGATTGCTTTTCTCCTTGAGTGAGAACAAGTGAAGATGTCAGTTGTTTCTGCTTCTCTTCAAGATTTTTCTGGAGGTTAATGACAATGTATTAAGGTGAGAGGGGCAAGGAGGGATAAAAAAATAGACCAGAAAGGAAAAAGGAAAGACATCTTTATTTTATTTATTTTTTTTGGAACCAGGGATTGAACTCAGGGACACTCGGCCACTGAGCCACATCCCCAGCCCTATTTTGTATTTTATTTAGAGACAGGGTCTCACTGAGTTGCTTAGGTCCTCGCTAAGTTGCTGAGGCTGGCTTTGAACTCCCGATCCTCCTGACTCAGCCTCCCAAATCGCTTGGATTACAGGCATGCGCCACCACGCCCAGCTTAAAGACATCTTTATTCACAGATGATATGAGTAGCATGTAAAATAGGCTAAGCAATGTATGAAACAAAATGACCTGTACTAGAATATGAATTTAGTAGGATTATATGATATAAAATCAATATACAAAAATCAGTTTTATTTTCATGTATTAGCAATGAATAATCAAAAAGTGAAATAAAGTTAATATACTGTTCAAAGTAGTATAAAAAGAATAAAATATGAATAATGCTAACAGAAGAAATGTAAAGCTTTGCACACAAAAAATTACAAAACATTGCTTAGAAATATTAAAAAAATATAACTAATTGGAGAAGATGTCCATGTTTGTAGACTGGAAGACCATATTATTAAAATGATGGTTCTCCCTCAAATTGATCTACAGTTTCAATACAATTTCAGGAAAAATCTCAATGGGTATTTTTTTAAAGAAAATATTAACACTTTTATGAATGCAAAGGACCTAAATAACAGAAAAAAATTTGAAAAAGAGCAATGAAATTTTTTTCATTGTCTGTTTAAGAATTTACTGTAAAAAATGTGATGTTGTCCTGAAAACAGTGATTTAGACAATTGGAACAGAAGCAAGACTCCAGAAATAATCATCAAGTTTATGGTCAATATGTGACCATAAACTTGTATTATGGTCACATATATTGACCATATCTCACTGTGGTTATGGATACAAATGCACTAAATTATATTTATTATACAGCTATTATAATATATATAATAAATTGTGTATATATGGTCTGTGAATAACACCCCAATAAATCTATTAAAAATCAGAGGAAATGTCTTAAAATTAGAAAAAAGGAAAAAATAGGAAAAAAGGATTAATTCTGGCAATGTATTATTTCTTAAGAATCACATTTATTATTTAGTAAAATAAAATTAGATAATATTAATTATGGAGCTAAATGAACTGAGTTTAATTTTTGGCCCAATGAATTTCTGTAGAGCGCTGGTCAAGTAATCATGATTAATGCTCAGTTTCCTAATTGATGAAAACAGAGATGTTAATACCTATGTCCCTACCTGAAATCACTGTTGTGCAGCTCCAATGAGATATGAAGGTGATTTGTAAGGCATAAAACACTACACAAATGTTAATTATAATGATGATGATGCTTCCTATTAAACCATCTGTTTTGAAAAGTCTGGTTTGTTCTTAAGCTTAAAGTCATTGTGGTATTCGCCCTACCACTTTTAAAAGCTCAAAGGTGTCATCTTTGTAATACATTTTCTTTCTCCTCAAAATAAATACTACAGAATTTTGTTTAAAAAAAGTATACTTAATGAACACAATTTATTCATCATACAGCACAGGTAGCATAACTTTACCACGTATGTGGTTGCAAGTAATTTGCAAAAGGATAAACGTGAAAATACCACGTATTCCATATGTACATATTTATAAGGTAAAATGTGCATATTCCTTGTCTTTGGAATCATTGCTATTTTTAGAATTTACCCTTGTAAGACATAATGCTGAAGGCATCCCTCCGGTGGATGTTCACAAATACATCAAAGGTAAAAACTAAATGAAAAAAATAAATAAAGCATTTTGCAACATCAATTTGTGCATCTAAAACCTCAAAAATCAAGCAAAGTATATTATTTACACATGAGAGATTCTATTCTAAGTCTGCATACATCTGGCATAGCTCATATTTTCCCTTAATTTAAATGAATAAGTGTTATAATGAGTGCCTTCCATTTAATTGCTCTACATTGGTACGTTTCTGCCCCAAATTTAGGAATGTGTTTAGCAAGAAAGAGATTCTCATTAAGGCATACATTCCTTGTCCCATTCCCCAGTCAGTGCACTTTCCTTTCCTGCCCTTCCAAATGAACAAAGTCAAGAAAACATTTAAAAATCTTTGTTACTAATGTTCTGCAGATAAATGTTGGTGGGCAGTGAGGAGGGGAAGTTGGAAGTCAGTGGGCTAGAGTGATCATTGGAGCTGGAAAGACTTGAATAGAATCCTGGCCCTTCTAAGTATTACTTGTTCATTCATTCATTCATTCATTCATTCATTCATTCATTCAACACACATTTATTAAGTACTCATTTCATGATAGAATTGTTCTGCAAAATCAATGATGATGAATATGGTACTTTTATTCTCAGAGAAGGGTTAGTTTATTCAGGGATTCAGATATTAATTATATAATCAGACTAATGAATATGGACTATAACTGAAAGTGAATACCCTGAAGAAAAGAAACATGTTTCATGTGGTGGCATACTCAGAGACTTGACATATGAAATTAATCATTTTTCAACACTTCTCTTGTCCATATGACAAAGTTGTTTTCAATAATGTTGATGTAATAACTATTGATTATTTTGCTTTTTAATTTAAAAGTAAACAAGAATACATTTTAATTTTGAAGAAATTACTTAAATTAAGCAAAACTATCTTTACAAACTAAAAATCTATTCTTCCATCCCATAATATGACCCTTTGCTGCTTGTTGTGTTTTGCCATTTGAACTTCGTTTTCCCATGTTTTTTTAATTGGTTCATAGTAGTTACCCATGATGGTCAGATTTGTTTTTATATATTTGCACTTGAAATTTTAAACAGAAATAAAAGTCTATGTGTTCACAAAGGATCATAAAGCAAAAGCAACTCAAATGATCTCCTTTACTGACAATCACTGTGTTATCATTACTTATTTGGAATTTACACTTTAACTTCAGAAACATGTCGTGTGACAGGGTTTGAGACAAATCTGTACCTGTAGCACACTGTAATGAGCGTGAGCTATTATTGCAGACTAATCTTTAAACCAGTGTATGCAGCTGAGCCTGTATCAAGTGCTGCCAATCTAACTGGGAGTTCTTCAATTAACTTCCAAATAGAATATAATATTTGGTACTTTTAAAAATACTAATTTTAAGTGTACATAAATATTTAAACTTATTAGTAATTATATCAATTGTTTCAAACTTAGACCCATATAAATTTATTCAGAAAAACTTTGTTAAGATTGGTGAGGCCAGGCGTGGTGGTGTACGCTTATAATCCCAACTGCTTGGGAGGCTGAGGCAGGAGGATTGAGTTCTAAGCCAGCCTCAGCAATGGTGAGGTGTTAAGCAACTCAGTGAGACCCTGTCTCTAAATTAAATACAAAATAGGGCTGGGGATGCGGTTCAGTGGTTTTGTGCCCCGGAGTTCAATCCTCAGTTGCCTCCTACCCTGCAAAAAATTGGTGAGACCAGGTACTGATAAGAAACAGACATGCAGTGGGTTTTTGGTTATTGCTTTTAAATCCCATACAGACAATGCATCCCTTTATTGCTCGCACCCTGGCAGACTTTTACTATCCTATCCTGAGTACAGCACAGATATAATAACAGCTTATAAATTACAGAAGGAACTGAATCACAAAGCATGTGCTAGACCCATCTGAGAACACATGTTCAAGGAACTGTAATATATCCCGTGTGGTCAGTGCTAAAAAAGCAAGAGAGAGAGTAAAGTAAATGTAGGTTGGAGACATATGTATACGGAACTATGCAGGGCCTCATATATCATATTTGGGATTTTGCTCTTTCTTCTAAAAACAATAGAAAGACTTTGAAGGTTTTTTTGAGGAGAAAGGGTGTAGGTGATAAGGAGGTATCACAATCAAATTAGTATTTTGAAAATACATTCTAGTTAGCCACAGAGAATAGACTGGATGAAAACCATTGGCAATGAAGACACAAGATTCTACAGCAGTACTGTATGTGAAAGATAAGACTCACATGATGAAAACAAAGTTGAAGGTGATTCATGACAAGAGCCATTTAGAGAAAATAAGATCAACAGTGATCAGTGATATACCAGATGTAACAAATGGGGTTCTTCAGAGGAACAGAGGCAATGATAATGTGTTTGCATTTTAAATTATACATGTATATAATGTGAATTTTAAATTACATACATATATAATGTGAAAATTTATTATAAGGAAGTGGTTCATGTAATTATGGAGGCAAAAAAGTCTCAAGATTCATCGCCAACAAGCTGGAGACCCAGGAGAGCCAATGGTGCAGTTCTAGTCTAAATGCCGGCAGACCTGAGTCCAAGGAAGAGCTGATGTTCTAGTTTGACTCCAAAGGCAAGAAAAAGCTGATGTCCACGCTCAAGACAGTCAAGAGTGAGGGCATTCTTTCTTAGTTTTAGCAGCCATCAGTGTTTTTGTTCTGTTTGGGCCTTTAACTGATTGGATAAGACCCACTCTCATTAGAGAAGGCATTCGTCTTTACTTAGTCTATCAATTCAAATGCAGTGTCATTTACCTTGAGAGACCAGTGTCATACCTTGAGAGACACACCCAGAATATATTTGACCAAATATGTGTACATCATGTTGCCCACTCAGGTTGACACATCTAATTAATCACACTGGATATAGGGGTGAGGGAGAAAGAGGTGTTAGATTCTTACGTTTCTGGTTTGGACAATTTGGTGTTGGTGGTTGCATTCACTTAACAAGGGAAAACTAGAAGGATAAAATGATGATCTAAAACCTAGTTTTTGAGCTTGAGGTGACATCTAAATGGATATGTCAATGGACATATAGTCTGGAACTCAGAAGGGATATTTAGTTTAGAAAGAAAAACATTAGGAGTCAATACTATAGAGATATCAATGGAAGTCATCAGCACAGGCAGGGAAGGAAAGGAAAAGAGGTCAATAGAGAGTAGAGAGAGAAAGAAGTCACAAAGTCAGTCCTTGGGGAATTATGGCATTTAATGACAGGCTCAGGAAGTTGACCCTGAAAAAAATCTGAGAATCAAAGTCAGACAGGCAGTGGGCAGATTGGGGTGAGAATATTGGGTAATGGAGATTCAGTGAGGATGGGGACCTGTGGCCCTGAAGGGGTTTTTGCAGTTCTCTGGAATACGCCATGAGTGGGAGGTAAATGAGCAGAAGGAACTGGAGACAATGTGTAGAGCAGACTCTCAAAGAGCTTGACTATGAGAGAGAGCAGATTAAGGTCATAGATAATAAAATTCCTAGTGATATACTTATAAAATCATCCTTGCTTACTCTACCCAGTGAAATAAACCACCTAATATAATCAGAAAGTAGCAAAGTAACTTACATGGTACCCAATAAATATGTGTGGAATAAATGCATCTAAGTGACTGACATTGTTCCTTCTGCAAAGCCATTCACCACTCATGAGTCTACTTTTTAAAAAAATTGGAAACAACAGGCTATAAAATACTATATTAAATATAATGAATTATAAAAAATATTTATATATGTATCAATGCATGTATCACTTGATTAAACCTCCCGTGATATCAAATATCCAAAGCAAGCTGTACACATAAACCACAGAATTCAGGCAAGTTCTGCATATAATCATGTTCTTTTTTTTTTAAAAGGCTTCATGGGATAAATACCTCTCTTTTCTCTGCACAAGGGAGAGACTTGTTTTTATTGTCTAGGTGATGGGAATTGTGTAACTAATTCTATATCCCTTTTTGCTATGAGCAAGGAGGCACAGGGCTGAGCTGCAGTCTACCAGTAACATCCAGAAACAGGAATCTCAGAGTATGATTTTGTCCACATTTCTTACTCCTGGGATTTTATTTTTAATTTTTAAAAATTTTCCCAGTTTAATTTTTTCTTCACTCTGATTTTCTTAATCTGAAGAAATCTTGTCATGCTCTATGTACTTTGGAATTTACTCTAATTTTTTGGAATATAACAGTGTATAAACAATAAAAATCCCACCAATCTATACAATTCAGAAGGATGCACCTATAAATGTGTTGCACTGCTTTATTCCAGAACCTATCTAAATGGAACATTTGGCAAAATGGTGTGATTCAGACCTCAAGGTTTACTGCTAGAGAGCATTTGATGGAAAGGCAGAAAAGAATTTGCAGCTTTGCTTTAAAGGTTGATTTTGCATGTGTGTGCCTGTGCATGCCCACTCTCCCGCCACACAAGTGTAATTGTTAAATAAGCTTCTCTTTTTGAGGAAGGGAGGTGTATTTTTAACAAGCAAGGGACATTAAAGGGAATTTGGGACCTCTCAGAATCAACAGCATCACAACAAGCTTTCAATTAAGGGGACATCTGTTGGGAATACAGGGGAATCTCTACTCAAAGTCAGTTGCTAATCACATTCACCTGCCCAAGCAGCCAGACAGCCCTAGCGCTGGGAAAGGTTGCTTATTTCCTCCATGCTCAATCACACTGCATTAAGTGGCCACCTGGGTAATGTGTTAGTGCACACCTGCTGACCTACCCAGTCTAACAAAACGTACTGAAATCAAACTCCTAAAATAGACAGAAAGTACATCCTCCCTTGGCCTAGAAAGGGAAAGAAAAAAGAAAGGAAGAAAAAGTCCAAGACTGGAAAGTACTTAATGAATTGTCAGGAAATCAGCATTAACTTTGGGACTTTTTGTAAGCATGTTCTGCTGTTCTTTAAACAGTAGATTTAAGAGTTTTTGACCATAGGGAAAAAATTCAGCCTTTTCACTTTCAGAACAATAGCATTTAAATAGAATCAGATCACATAGCAGCCTGATCTGTAGAGGGTGATATTGAGCAGCATTGAAGATATATAATATAATATGCTATATAATTATAAAAGTATATAAAGAAATATATATTTAATATAAAATATGTATCTTGGGTGATGAACTGTAGTCTATATTAGAAAATACATTGCACCCTTTCTTTCTCTGAATGCATAAAGGTACTGTTCCTAAAACATACAATTTCACTCAATTAGATGCCAATTGTTGGGAAAGAATATTGCATATTTCATGTATTTTAGTTATCAAGTATCACCCAATATTGTGGGCCACAGGTTTTCTAACTTGAAGGACTGAATTGCTGAGGCCACTTGTACTGACTGTTATTTTTTTGTTTAGTCTGAATCATTTTTATTATTCTTTTCTTTTTCTTTCTTTCTTTTGTAATCAGGCAGACTATTGACAAGCTTCACAACACCAAAGAAGTTTGTCCAAGAAAAGACAACGTATCCTAGGGAACATAAAGTTTATTTCTGAGGATTTCTAAACACACCGGTAAATGCATGTAGACAATTCCTATCACTTCATTGTTGTCTTCTCTATCTTACAGTCCAGTCAAGAGAAGATGAGACCAGTTATCTAGGAACAGCAGGTGAGAAGAAATTTTATCCCAAGTTGTCCAAATTCTTTTGGCTAACGCCACCTAGTAATGGTTCATTTTTCCAGTTTATTATGCCTGTTTAGACGCAGACTTGCTGTGTCAAATTTTTATTTTGGAAAATTGGCATAATAAAACCTGATTATTCGAGAGGGCACTGTGAGCACAAAGGCTCCATGTTATAGAAACCTCTTGATTTCCCCAGGTTTTCATATATAGATTTTCAAGTGCTTTTTTAGTGTTTTATAATTATTGTTATGTGTGTGTATATGTGTGTGTGCATCTATACATATATATATAATTTTAACAAGACAATATTTCCCTTAAATATTAATAATGCAATATATTTGAAATGAAAAAAACATTAAAAATATCTGACTTGGTCATATTTTTATAGTTTAACCAAAATGATTAATAACCAAACCCAGTCTTTCCTGTAAGTACTTGTATGCAATTGACACATTGTAACAAATAAGAGTACTAAAATATGCCACAACAGAGTGTATGATTCCCAGTGAGCCTCTCTGTTTTCTGGTGGAGATAATCAGTAAGTAGATCTCCAAGGCATCTATTAATCACTGTCAATTTTGACTAAGTGGAAGTTCTGATTGGCTGCTGAGGAATGGCCAGTTGCTAAAGAAAAGCAGAGAATCTGCACAAACAAATCTTTTTTTCTTCATTGAAATAACAATGAGTTAAACGTATGAACAGCTTTAAATGAAAGGAGAAAGGAAATAAATCTAAAGAAATAAATGTGTAGATTCACCAGCTGAGATATTAGCTTATAAGCATTAGTAATGCTAATGTATTGTGGCTTTTTAGAATAATGAAAAGGAATCTGAAGGAAGAAAATTAACATATGTAATGATGTATTATTTCACAACACAATAAATACATAGAACTTTGGATTATATTTCCCTATGTAAATTTCTGCTCAAATACTCAATTTTTGGTGTTAGCCAAAAAACTTTGAAGGTCAGTGTCTTTCTTGGAAGCCCAGGCAGAAATATCAGCCAATAGTAACATAATTTTGATGTTGCTTTAGTGTTCTTAACTATAGCTATTTGACAATATTAATAGCTTTCCATTCCTAGCTATCTAGGCATTAAGTTTGTTTTGTTGTTTTTGTTTCGTGAAATAGGGTCTCACAACATTGCTCAGGCTGGGATCAGATTTGGGATCCCTCTGCTGGGATTGCCAGCATGGGCCACTGTGCCTGGATCTAGGTATTCAGTTTTATGTTCTACCTACCCAACAAGTGCTTTAATTTCCTTCTAAATTTAGTACCAAAGAACTGGGAGCTTTGAATTATGAAGAAACTCTGAAGCAAAGATATTACTCTTAATGTTCAAGTGATACCAGTAACTCCCTTTGGTATTCATTCATTCTATTCCTTGTCTAGATCTCTCTCTTAAAATGGAAGCCATGGTGTCCCCTTCTCAAAACATGCTCTGCTGACTTGGTTGATGCCAAGTAAACACAGTGTCTTTGTCCTCAGTAACAAATAGAGCTGGTGCAATCTTATCATCCCAGGTATTCGGGATTTGAGCACAGCAATTCTGGTCTATCTCCCATATTTGAACTCAGGAGATATTAGGTACCTACCATGTACACAGAGAAAGGAAAAACTGCCAGTGAGCTGTAAGCAGATTGGGATGAGGAACCATGTGGCCACAGAATGAGAAATAGGTGGAGAAAGAAAGTATCTGACTTGGAATCTGCAAACAACTTTCCAGGTCCTTGCATGGTGCCTTGCTGGTCTACATATTTCCTGTACTCTTCTGTCATGAGATTCTCTTGATTGTTATCAAAAAATTCCTTTTTTGCTGCTCTTTGGGCTAATCAACTGTACTTGTATTACCTGCAACCAAATGCTCCATCCTAAGACCCTCAAGATGTTTGAAATTAAAACCAAGTTATTGTTTGTACTTACTCTGGATTTTATTTTACTTTAGATAGTGATAATAACCCTATCTCTGTAAATAAAAATTACTTTGCTCATCCTTTTTTAGTTGATTCTTATTTTACATGTGAAGTTGTAATTTGCAGGTTATAGTTTGGGAAACTAACAGCAAACCTTTTTTTGTTGCCATAGGATAGACTAACCTCATTCACTGCAGTGTTTGTATGCGTTTGCGCGTGTGTGTAGGGGTGGATGGGACTGATAGCTTGCTCATTGAGCAAAAGAAGGAAGCAGTTGTGAGAAGGAGTGGGGGTTGTCTTTTGGAAAATACTTAACCTGGAAGTTATTCTTTTCTGTTCAAAATAAGAAGATCTATAAAACCTGCCACTGGAATTTCTGAGCCATTCATCGTCACAATAGAAGAGTTATACAATTCCAACACAATATTAAATATTGTAGGAACACAATATTAAATATACTAGAAACATGGGCACAGATTCTATGTGAGGCAATGGTAGTCTCTGTGTTAAGGACTAAACAGGCATGTACGTATATGCACAGCACACATACACACATGACTATTCAATGTCTATTATGCATGTCTGCCTAGCAGATTTGCTTGAGAGGCTATTAAAACTGTTGCTAATTCCTAGTTCTTCTTTCTGGAACTATTAAATCTGAGGATATGGGTGGGGGGCTTAAAAATATTATCCCTTGTAATTTTAATATAACAATCCAACATAGCCTTGGGAAGTCACTATTTTATGTGTTTAATATATCATTTGGTAGAGCTAAATAAAGTGAATTTGAATGGACAAGAGTAAGATGTGGAAAAGAAGACGAGGCATGATCAGAACATAAAAGGGATGAAATAAGTCAGAGAGTAGCACGGTCTCTCTTTGTCAGGAGGAAGTTGCTATGCTAAGGAGATGGAATTACTACTTAATATCAGATTCATACTGTTAACAGGCAGATAATTAGTGTTGTTGACTCTTTTCAATCCTCATGTTAACACTCATTTAAAATTATATATTCTGCTACTGTTTCTGTGTGTGTGTGTGTGTGTGTGTGTGTGTGTACCTGTGGTACTCCATATTGAACCCAGGGGTATTCTATCACTGAGTTACCTTCCTTCCCAGCCCCTTTTATTTTTTATTAAGACAGGATCTCCCTAAATTGCCCAGGCTGACCTTGATTTTTGTGATTCTTCTGCCTCAGCTTCCCAGGTGCCTATAATCCATAGGTGTGTGCCACTGCACTCGGCTTACTATTGTGTTCATGTCAACTAATTTTCTTCTCTGTTTATAAAGTTCAATGTAAATGTGCTTTTTTGTTAATGTTACAATCTTTCTGAAATGGGCAGATTCAACACATTATTTTTATCAATAGCAAGCATTTCAGAAAAGATAAATCAATAGCACATTTTTATACAATCATCCCTGAATAAGGAATATTCATTTTTATGCTCTTATACAGGTATACACACATCACATAAAACAGGCCATTACTTTTTGCTCATATCATTTATTTTACTTATTTATTTTTATTTTGGGTACTAGGGATTGAACCTAGAGGTGCTTAGCCACTGAGCAACTTATCCAGCCATTTTTATTTTTTATTTTGAGACAAGGTCTCACTAAGTTGCTTAGGATCTCTTTAAGTTGCTGAGGCTGGTCTTGAACTTGTGATCCTCCCACCTTAGCCTCCAAAGTCTCTGGGTTAACTGGGTTAACAGATGTGTGATGTGTGTGCCACTGCACCCCGCTAATATCATTTATTTTTGATGAATGCGAGAATAGAAAGTTCATCAGGGAAGTTAAAATGTTTACCAATTGTTAAAATAACATTCAGTGTTCTAGACAGTTCTCATTTGCTTCTATCTGCATTTGAACTGATTCAGAGACCTAATAAGCAAGGATGAGAGTTTGGTTTAGAAGGACCCTTTCTGCATAGTTCTTCAATTTCCAGATACTTTTTTATTTTAGAAATTGGTATAGCCATTTAAAAATAATAACATATCCTATCAGCTTTTAGTCTCTTTGAAACAATAACAAAACACAGGCAAGTTCTCCCAATGCTGTCAAATTCTTTGGCAGTTTGTTCATAAATACATGGGGTCTATGAACACTGATGAATGCCAGTTCATGTGAATCCATCTGCCAGATGGAGGTGACACACCTCCATTGTGGTTACTTTGAAATAATGTACTGATGCTGGGCACAGTGGTGCACATCTGTAAACCTGAAGACTTGGTAGGCTGAAACGGGAGGATCACATATTTGAGGGCAACCTTGGCAACTTAGAGAGACTCTGTCTCATAATTAAAAAAAAAAAAAAAAAAAAAAAAGGACTGAGGGCATAGCTCAGTGGTAAAGTACCGTTGGGTTCAATCCCAGTAACCCCGACACAGCACACGTGCACACGCACACACACATGAACATAGTGAATGATATGGGAGTTTTTTAGTCCTGTTTTTTGGAGCAAAACATTGTAAAAACTGGAAGATGCTGTCTCTGTGAGTCCTCCAAATGTTTTAATTAAAAAATCCTTTAAACTGTATTATACCATTTACATAGCTAAAAAGACTGAACTGCTTGTGAGCCATTATCATTTACCAAAACAAGACAGTCACTTTCTAAATTTGGAACAGTAGAAATATTTTAATTTTATTATTATGTCTACTATTTGTCTTCATAAGGCGTAGTCCCAGGAGCCTAAGCTACTATTAAATCCAGTAGTCTCACGTCACTCTTGCGATGCCGTGCCTGAGACAGGGAGCTTCTTAAGTAAGTCTGCAGTACTGAAAAGGGATGAACACAGGCAAACCAAGATCAAAAACTGTAAATCTTTCAAAATGCAAAATAACGTTCTTGATTCTTTTCCTAAGAAGTACTGTTTCAATCAGGTATTCGTGGTGGCTCTGCTCTTTGCTTGGTGCAAGGAGAGGGAGGAAAAACAATAAAAAACTTAGTCCTAAATGGGATAGACAGTGGAACCATTTGTTGAGTACATACCACATGTCAAGGTCACCATGAGATGCTTTCAGCACATTGCATCCATTTGTGGAATTAGAGTTTATTTGGGGAGGCAAATACACTTCTTGTACCAATCAGGAGATCAAAGAGGTACTTGAATTTCACCATCCTTGTCAACCCCTTTCTCTTGTCTTAAACTCTCACCACCTTGCCTCCTAGACAGATGGGTCTATTGAGGGTCCTTCATCACTAACTCCTCACTAACTCTATCACAAACTCACCAACTCCTCACGTCTACCTGCAAAACCGATCATGTCTGTGGAGGGAAATTGTAAATGACTGTAGTGCACTGCTTCCTCATCCTTACCCCACCGATTTCTGGCTGTGCAGTAGGGCTTGGCATGAGTCACTCACCCAGATGTGAAATATGATAAAACATGCCTTTGTTGAAATGTTTCTGTGATTTTCCCCTTTGGAAATGTGGCACTGCTTAGTGTTCATTAAATTTCAACAAGCTAGGTAATCTGAATGGGCCTATGAAGCCATCCCTTATGACCAGGTTGCTCCTTGGGTGTGTTGGTTCGATTAGAGTGAACACGAGCACTATGACTTGCTGGCTCCCATGTGTTACAGTCTCTAAAGACTTAAGAAGTCCTGGGAGTTCAGGAAATAAAATGACAGAAATTCTCTCTGCCTGGTCTTTTTACGACCATTTAAATGCTGATACTCTCTCAGGATTCTTTCCTTTGTCCTATACCCTTCTTATACTACATTTCCTCTGTGCAATCTAATCTACTCCCTGATTCTAATTACTCCCCACATGATGACGCAGCCAAAGTCTTTAACAGCAGCCTGAGGATCCTCCTTAAGACTCAAATCCATATATACATCTCTTATTGGTCATTTCCCTACATAGAAAAGTACTCTCGTAGGCAGGGTTGGTGTAGGATGGTTCTGTGGCAGGAGTCACTGGGCAAGGTACATTCTCTTCTCCCTAGTCTCCCAGGTTAAAAATAAAATATAATGATCAGAAAGGTGAAAAAGTCAAAAGTGCATAAATTCTTCTACATCTTTTCTAGAACATAAGACACAGTTGTATTTGTCCTGACAGAGCAAAACAGTTCCATTCAGTGAAACGGAAAAAAACAAAACAACACAGTAACTATCACCTTACCATGTTTAGGTAATCTGTGCTCTCCAAGATGTTTTTCCTGTTATGAGGATGGTCACCTCTATGTGACTATCCACAGTGACCACAAACTCAGCACAACAGAGCAAAGCTAATTGCTTGGATGTCATTATCAACTATTCCTTTACTGCATACCTAGTTGTCAAGATCAGTTCTTTCTACCCTTAAAGACCTCTCATACGTCTCCGTCCCTCCATCCTCACTAAAGAACTACTGCACTTAGTTCAAGGAGGGCTTAGTTCAAGTCCTCATGTGTAATCTGAACTATCACAACAGTTTTCTACCAGATCACTAGCATGCAAGTTTGCCCCTACTGAATCCATTTCCACACTGGGGTTGTAGTGATAATTCTCCTTTTTAAAACCTTTCAAAAATTGTGCTCATTATAAGTCAAACCCAAACTTTTTACAATGACCTTAGAGGGGTGTTAGGTCTACTTAGTACAGACTGACTGTGACACCTCTTGCCATGCCTCACCTTACCATGCTAGTCACTCCCAAGCTTTTTGTAGATCCTGTAACATGTTGCACCCTCTCTCTCCATGCTGCCTCTTCTTACACTGCATCCTTTGTTTAGAAAGCCTCTCTTTGTCCCTGCTGCACAGATATCACCAAATCACCTTGTATTTGTCCTTCAAAACTTATTTCCAATGTTGCCTCCTCTGGGAAGTTCTTCTTGGTTAACCAATTGATTGCCCCTTCCCCAATCAGTTACAGTATCTTAAGCTGACCTCAATAAAATATAATAATGATAGTAAAATCTAGTGTTTTTAGGTGAATACTGGGTCCCAGGCAATGGGATAGAATTTGTATGAATTTTATCTCATAGAGTTTCTAATAGTTTATAGTAACTATCAATTTGATGGTTCCTCCTAGACACTCTAAACTCTTAAACAGGAAAGTTTTGTGTCTTACCTGATTTTTTTTTTTTTTCCTCAGAGTCTAACTCAATGCTTGTTCATGGAATGATTTAATGTTTTGGAAGCCTGTGGCTCTATGTTCTCCAGGGGAAATGCCCTGATTTCTTTTGACTGGAAAAAATCACTCTCATGTCTGAATTCTTCTCTGTCAGGATCCGCTTATATGAAATATTTCCATGTACATAACTTGGCTGTGCAAAGTACAGGCTATGCAGTAACTGAGTCCTTTTTGATCATACTTTCTGAAAATATGTCTCAGCTTCTTCCAAAATCTCTTTATTTCAAATCTTCTTTTTTTTGTTATTTTCAAAAATTAAACATTATCACAGTCTAAGGCAGAAAACTTCATTTGGGCCCAGTTTAGATTTCTTTCTTTTGGAACACAGAATTTTTGAGCTCAAAAGCAGGTTACAAAATTTTGCCTTTCAATCTTGATCTCTCTTTTAACAGGGGAGGAGACTGAGATCAGAGGTCAAATGATATGTTCAAGGTCACAGTGCAAGTTAGTAACTACATTTGGATGAGTTTCTATGAACACAGAAGGAAGGCAAAGTTCTAATTTGATAATTTGAAGCAAGATTTCTATGCTATACCATACCCATTGTAAGACATACTTCCATAGTGACTGGTCTTTTTCACAGAAGGACTCCAGAGTAACGTACACATGATTTTTTATCCCTTTGTTATACCAGGTTTAAATTTTTGTTCTGAATGATTGCAGAGGGATTAGTTGTAGCTCACATGAGCATATTTTATCATGGATGCCAATGACATGCTCCTCAAGTCCGCAAGTGAAAGAGTGAGTTGAATCCATTCTCTGATGCATGTGACTGATTTCCAGTGAGCTAATGGACACCTGATATAGTTATTCTAACCTAATATACTTTTTAAAAGTGAATACATAGTGTTGTAATGCTTCTAACTGCAGGAGTAGTTGGCTCAGAGCCATCACTGATGCATTCCTTCTCAATCTTTCAGCCAAATCTATTTGTAGGCTTAATACATTGACATCAAAAAATTCCAGGGGAGTATGGGGTGATTAAAAGTCATTCTTGCTAGCATTTTGATCACCTGTAAGAATAAAAATTGTGACACAAGCTTACATTATAATTAATGGTAAAAAGATTTAAGGACTTTTATAGAGAAAACCACAAACCTATGATTCCTTGTAGGATATTTTCTACATAGATGGTAATATGTAGATTTTTATATTTCATTTCAGGCTGGGAAAGGAGGTAAAAGATGGGGTCCTGAAGCTTCAGATAAAAAAGGTTAAGGAAGGTCAAGGATGTGATTCCCTGAGACTACTTTGGCTCCAGCCACCATCTAACCTCTTTCTCTTACCTCCAGATGTGCAAATGGGTAAACCTGAATGATGAGGGAGGAAGAGAGAGTTGGGTACAAATAAATATGTTGACTGAGAGGATGAGATAATATGGAAAGAAAAATGGAAAGTTGTTTGGTACCTAGACCATTTACACAAAAATGATGCATATTTAAGACAAGATCTTTTACTTCCTAAATTCAGTTCCTATTTGAATTAAACTGGGACCTGCAAACACTAAGTTTAACATGGTATCTCCCCCTCTCCCTGAGCTTTATTGAAGTATAATTGAAAAATAAATATTGTATATATTTAGGTTGTTCAACATATTTTATATGCTTATGTATTGTGAAATGATTACCACAATTAAGATAATTATTACATTCATTGCTTCACATAATTACCTTTTTTATTGTGGTGAGAGCATTTATGGTCTTTTCTTCCAAGTATACCATACAGTATTGTTAACATAGTCACTACGCTGTGCATTAGATTTCCAGAACTTACTTATCCTACATAACTGAAGTTTTTTACCCTTTGATTAACATTTTCACATTTCCCTTACCTCCAGTCATTGACAACTACCATAGAATGGTAGCTTTGTTTTTATAAGATCAACTATGTTAGATTCCAAGGTCAAGTGAGCTCCTGTAGCATATGTCTGTCTGTGTTGGGTTATTTCACTTAACATTGTGTCCTCCAGTTTCATCCACATGGTTGCACATGATGAGTTTCCTTCTTCCTGAAGACTGAATACTGTTCTGTGTATGTGTGTGTGTGTGTGTGTGTGTGTCTATGTGTCTATCTATCTCACATGTTCTGCATCTATTAATCTTTAATGGAGACTTAGACTGATTCTATACTTTGGCTTTTGTGACAAATGGTGCAAGGAAACGTGGAAATACAGATATCTGGGAAAGAAGGAAGTAAAATTGTTTGCAGATGACATGATCAGTGTACAGTATACTCTGAGGATTAAAAAAAACTATTAGAATTAATAAACTCAGTAAAGTTATAGGATGCAAAATCAACATGCAAAAGCCAGTTGCATTTCTATTCACTAACAATGAACTATTCAAAAAAGATTAAGAAAGCAGTCCTATTTACCTTAGCATCCCCCAAACAAAAATAAAACAAAACAATTAAGGATAAATTTAGTTGGTAAAGGAAAAGATCTGTATATTGAAAACTATAAAACATTGGTAGTATCTCCCTTTAAAATAATATGCATTGGAATTTAAAGTACTGACAAATAACAGATTCTTAAAATATCATCCAAAGAGAAATCTGACTATTCTTCTTCTTCATATCCTCATAATCTTACTGAACAGATCCTGAGGAAGTCTGAAGAAGGGATGTTTCATTCATATAACCAGCTCTGTTGACTGGAGGCCCTGGAGGAGAAGGCATCTGAAAGTACCCTGTCTGTTCACTTGAGAACCTAGCAATGGGAAACTACATGAGTCTTAATGCTGTATGAAATGAAGAGCTGAGAAGAGATTTTTCAAAAGGTGTCCCAAAGTACAGAGTAATAAATCTTAGTCTAAATAATGTAGCCTTTTTCTCATAATCATTCTTTTTCTTTCCAAAAAAGGCCCTTAGGGGTTGTATCACCAATTTGAATAATGATACACAAGTCCCGTGTCATCAAATATTGCTGGAAACCTGAATAGAAGATGCAGATATTTAACATTTTTCTCACAGTTTTGATACAGTTTTGTTGGGGGACAGGCTGCTCTTGGCTACATAGCTTGACATTTGCTCCATCAACCTCCAAAGAGGTATTTGTTGTTCCCTCTGCTTCTGACACATAACTTGGGATGTTAGAAGTCTTCTTCAAATCAATTGACTGAAAGTTGAGCAAAGGAACATTTCATTTAATTTCTGAGCTACCCAATCCTTATTGTGAAAGACTTGCAATTTAGTGTTTGTACATGTGGCAATTATAGTCTGCTTTGTTTTCAGTAGTTCATCTTTAAGTCAGTCTTCTTTTGGGGAACTAGAAAGTCCATCTAAATATGCACATGGAATAAAAATAGTCACTAAGAGGTAGGCATGGCAATATTAAACTTAGTTTGTCTTTGGTATTCATGATCATAAATTTCATAAGTTTGTTCTGTCACTGATTCAGTTTTCTTGATAGATCTCAGCTCTATTTAATTTATTGCTAGATATTCAAAGGATAAAGGTCCATATGTTAAAAATGGGACGATTTAAAATAGTTTCTTGAACAGAATGCATTTGAGATATATTTAATGAAATAAAAAATAAATAATAATAGTGCTGAGAAATTTGGATTTTCCTTACTGATTCATTCTTATCCATTCATCCTGTCAGAGGTGCATAGGTTTTTGTTTGTTTGGGGCTAACAGGAAATAAATAAATTCCTTGATTAGATGTTATATATATTACCATTTTCTAATTGTATATATTATTTCTAAACTTAAGGTAGAAATGTTGTCTTTTTACTTTATCTTTATTTATAGACTACCTGAGAAAAATGTTGATTAACTATATGGTGCTGAGACCATCTTCTTAAAAGTCCTCAAATGTGAGAAATAAGTCTCAGAGGAAGCATGAAAACAGAATAAAACAGTCAAAAACATGTATGGAACTTATAGTCATGTATAGAGAAATGTCTAATTTCATGTCAGTTCCCATTGGATTCTCTTTCCTATAAAACCACATTTTCATAATCACAGTCTGAGGATGGTGAAAAATAGGCAGTCATTAGGCTAATTCCACACATGATTTTTTCAGGGTGTAATATTTAAATGTTTGAACTTCAGGACTTTTTCTCTCCTCTCAATAACTTACAATTAAAAAACTGTGTTTGTTTGGTTTTTGGTTTTCTTATTATTCATTGTCTTAGAATACTCAGGGAACTAAAGGTCTGAAAATCTTACGGCTACATTTTATAACCTATTCTCTAATTTGTATGGCATGTATGGACTGAAATATATATTTTCCCTAAAAATTAGGTCAATGTATAATGTGTTTTCATTCATTTATTTTTCTGAGTTCTCACTATGCCCCAATTTCTGTGATGGGTATAGAGAATAATCTTATTAGATTAGACTTAGTTTTATATGGTCTTCAACAAGTTGTGCATAGAGAGGAAGGCGGTCAAATGAACAATTTTATTAATATGAAATGCTGTCATCCTTAGTTATCCCCTAGAGAGACTGGCTTCAGAACTCCCATCAAGTATCAAAATCCACAAATGTTGAATTTCTATATATAAAATGGTGTTAACCTATGTATATTCTCCTGTATACTTTGTCATCTCTCAATTACTTAAAGTACTCAATTCAATGTAAATTCTATGTGAACGGTTGCTATATTGTATTGTTTAAAAATCATGGCATGAAAAAAGTCCATTCATGTTCAGGGCAGATGGAAATTTTTTTCCCTATGATTTCCTTCTATGGTTGGTTGAATACATGGACACAGAGGACTGTGTTGCAAAAGACATACTTTTAGGCAAAAAGAAATCTATAATAATTTATAAAATACCAGCAAACCAATTTTGTTGATGGTTGGATGCTATGGAACATAGAGATGTTGTAGATATTAAAATGCATGATCTACAGGACTTGGTGATTGATTGGATTTTAGGTAAGGAGTAGAAGAGAAATGGAAAGCAAAAGAAGTCAAACAAGGGAAGAGAACAGAGAGAAGAGAAGAGAAAAAAACTAAAACATAGCTAGGATTTCTAAGTTGAGTAAAAGTTCCTTTTCCTAAAATATGTAACAGAGTAGCTGCATCATTTATTAGAATAACATAAAAATGTAAACACCAAGTCTAAATCTACTCTATCAATCCCAACATCAAAGAATTGCCTTGCCGATTCATAAGTATCCCTGAACTTGTAAGGACATGTGATTTGACTTATGGTTTGGGAATACACTTAGTATAGAACATATAGTTTTTATGTACACACTGCCTCATAATTGCAGGTTGGTAAAATGCCTCTGTTCAATCTAAGAGAATTTAAGAGAAGAGAGAAAAAGAGGCCTGCTGATGACCTTTCTTAAGGGACAAATTTTTTAGTACAAGGGTTCACTATGTGTCTGAAAAATAATAATAAATCGGTACTATTACTGTGAAGATTCTACCCTCTCTTGAAGACACTGTCTTGGTGGCCAAATTTTCTTCAAACAAATTTAAGCTAAGCTTGCCTAAGCTTTCAGTAAATATATTAGTTTAGTTAGCATATTAATTAAGACAAGTTCAAATGCCTTCTTCCCTTCATTGCTATGTAATAATTACACCCTCAACATTTGTCTAACACAGTTCCATTATGTAGAAACTGTCTATCTGAGGTTGCTGGCACTCATAGATTTGCCCTAAAATCACTGAGGTGTGTTAAGAATTGCAGACTATTGGATGTTTTATTTATTTTTTTAGCCTATGCAATTGAATTTTGAAAGCACATTGTGTGATTAAGGATTTGAATACTGCAAGGTCTTTCAGAATTTCTTAATGAGAATGATAATGTTGCTACTATCCATGCTGATGATTTAAATCCAGAGCTTATTGTCACTGGAACTCAGATCTCATTTTCTTAGAATGAATATACTTTCAATTACTGCCGTTGATATTTATTTGAACAGCCTGTTTAAGTTCTGTGTTCTAAATTGCTTGCATGGAAGAAAATATCTAGAATATTTTTAAAGGCTCTGGAGTCACTCCAAAGTCTTTTTGGATTGAAGTGGGGAATAAACACATCAGGTATATAGGCAGTTAAGTAGACAGACGCATGCACAGTTTTAATTTCATTTTGAAAGATAAGAAATTCTGTAACAATTACTGTGGCTCTATCACTTACTGGGACCAAAAGTAGTTTTACTTCCATATAGAACTATTGAAAATAAAATTTATAGAATTGATAGTATAATATTTTTTAGCTCTTCATCTGTGTATCTATGTGTTACATACACATACATACATATACACAGCTTATTCCCTATTGTGCTCTGCACTGCAAATCTTTCCAAATCTAATTAAAAAAGCAATCTGAAAAAGAATATATCTAATTATTTTTTGTCTATTGAAAAGGATTTGGGGAGAACAGCTAGGAATATTTTCATTTTTTTGTTCCAAAATACTCAACCATTTGGACAGACTAAATTGAAACTAAAGCAAATCAATGTGATAAATACTGACAATAAGAGCTCTGAGGTTCAGTTAGTGGTATATTCAGTGATAGTTTTCCTAAATGCTTCCCTCATTCTTTTTGTTTGGTTTGGTTTCTTTAAAGAAAAACTGTGAAGTACTCTTAATAAAAAATACCTAAATCAGCATGCATTTCTTTGGGCCTTTTAAACTCAATTATTCTTTTTTAAACAGAGAAGAAAGGAATACAATTTGAAAAGGATAAGTATTAGTGTTTTAAATGTAGATCACTTCTGCTTTTAACTAATTGCAAATAAACTTCGAAAAAAGTGTTGGATTCTAGTAAGAGCACAGGTTATCAGACAGTTGAATGCCTTACATGCAAGGTCTCTGCTCGTTGAGAGCTCAGGCTCTGAACTCAGTTTTAGTTTGCAAGGCCCTGAATCCTTGCTTTGCATCTGCTAGATTCTTTCCCCACAAGAGTAAATTGATTGAAGATCTCTTAAGCAGGTTAGACCTAAATCTTCAGTATCTGACCCTGAGTTAGGAACTTCACTTCCCACCAGAAACTTCTCAAGGTAATGGCTGACCTGCTGATAAAAGACCCTTTCTTATACCAAAACGTCCCTGAAGTAAATTTACCTTCATCAATCCTTTCAGAACTGTGCTTCAGGTATATTCTACTGCCCCTGCCTCCTTCTGGGCCTTCTCCTCTTCTTCCTCCTCCTTCTTCTTTTTGGTATTGGAAATTGAAACCTGGAAAGCTTTACCAATGTGCTACATCCCCAGCCCTTTTTATTTTGAGTCAGGGTCTTGCTGAGTTGCTCAGGCTGGCTTCGAACTTATGATCCTCTTCCCACAGGCCCCCAAGTTGCTGGGATTATAGGCATTCATTACTGCTCCAGGCTCTACTGTGTCTTCTTAAAATTACCATTGCAAAATATTGATGATGATGATGATGGTGATGGCCTTCAGACCAATCCTATCTTAGTGACTCAAAAAGTGCCTTGACTCAGCATGCCTTAAGTCTGCATTGCTCTGATTATAATACTTCAAAGTAAGAAAACAAAATGAATGTTTACGCACTGAAGCTATGGCTTCTAGCTCGAAATCTTACACACTACCTTGACAGAGCAGTAGTCACTCATCAGCAACTCCTGATAAGTCACCTCAAGAGCACTGCTTGTGACATTTCACCTTATCCTCTCACTACACCAGGTAAATGCCCCATATGCTCCCTTTGCTCATAAATGCTTCTATTACTCTAAAGGTTAAAAGGCAAAGTGAAAGAAAATGCTGATTAACTTTTTCTTTTTAAGATTACTAAATCAATAAGGAAGCTTTTATTAAAACTTCAACATAAAACAAAATAAGTATATGTGCAACTGATCTCAGAGTATGAACAAAATTACACATATATGCACATTTTACATATAATCACATATTACATATACATATTATATTTATATATACTTTTAAAATAATTCTTAGAAAATGAGCTGTATCTGGGTTCTGACTTTGATGATTTTTGCTTGGGATAAATAACTTCACTTAATGTCTCAGTTTCCTTTTTTTAATATAATGGGAATAATAAACCTTTAGAGTATTATTGTGGGGTGTGAGTTTAAACATGCACTTATAAATTCAAATTACTATACTAGTAAAAATTAATATATTCGAAAAAATATATAAAGTGAAAACAATTTTGAGAGAAAGCTTCTTGTCTCTGAGTCAAAGTGAATGAATTAGGGATTGGACAAAAACTCCTATAAAAAGAGGTTTAATTAGCTGGTCATCCTGAAATAACCAATGGGGGTCTAAAGTCAGCTACAGGCCTTTTTCTGATTTTTCAGTAAAATGAGTGTGCTTTACCTATTGCTATAACTATTTTTTAAAACTTCTTTTAGTTATCAGGGGACTTTATTTATATGCTGTGCTGAGAATTGGACCCAGTGCCTCACACGTGCTAGGCAAGAGCTCTACCACTGAGCCATAACCCCTGCCCCTGCCACAACTCTTTTAATAATGTGGTTTCATCCCCAGTGATTAGATTTAGTCCTTTTATTAAGCTGGTGTAAAGTAGAAAGGTGCAAGTCATCACTTCCACCTCCCCTAACCCTGCCTGCCTCCCAAGGTATTACTGTGGCACCTATCGGGGTCTTGATCCTAAAACCTAATGGGTGCACAGGAGACAAGAACTAAACAGACTCCCTCAGTGCCCAGGCTCCCTGATGTGATTAAATAGCTTATGAATGTGACTAGGAACAAACTCTATTTAAGGAGATATCAAAATAACAGCAGCTATGGATTAACACAGAGGCAAGAAGTTCCATTGCTGTTCTTAAATGGTCTCTAATTTGTTTTTTATTGTGTTTTGTTTTGTTTGGTTTGGTATTGGGGATTGAACCCAGGGGTACTCTACCATTGAACTACATCTCCAGCCCTTTTTATTTTGAGACAGGGTGTCACTAAGTTGCTGAGGCTGGCCTCAAACTTGTAATCCTCCAGCTTTAGCCTCCCAAGTAGCTGAGATTACAGGTGGGGCCACTGCACCCCATGAAAGTTCTATAACTAAATTGTGACAACATAGAAAATTCAAAACAAAGTTTAAAAAAAAAAGAAAATGAAGGAAAGAAAGGAATAAACATTGGAATTCAATGGGCTTGGGCACCTATGGTTTCCTTCCTGTGCTTGTCCTTGATCCTCTTCTGTATTTGAATTCTATGCCTCAGCTTTTTACAAATATTTTTGCAGAGACAATTTAAATAAATCTTCAGCTGGGCATGGTGTCACATGCCTGTAATCCCAGCTACTCAGGAGGTTGAGGCAGAAGGAATTGCAAGTTTGAGACCAGACTGGCAATTTAGTGAGATTCTGCGGCAAAATTAATAAATAAATAAAATAAAAAGAACTGGAGGATGTTTCTAAGTGGTAGAGTTTTTGTCTAGCATAGCATGCGCAAGGCCCTGGGTTCAATACTCAGGACTTCAGAAACAAAAAACCAAAACACAACTTTCCTTCTCTGAAGTATCAGAGCAGTCTCCAAGTGTGTGTGTGTGTGTGTGTGTGTGTGTGTGTGAGAGAGAGAGAGAGAGAGAGAGAGAGAGAGAGAGACAGAGAGAGAGAGAGAGAGAGAGAGAGAGAGAGAGAGAGAGAGAGATACTGGGGGATTGAATCCAGGGATGCTCTACTATCAATTTACATCTTCAGTCATTTAAAAAAATTTTTTGAAACAGGGTCTTGCTAAGTCATGGAGGCTGACCTCAAATTTGTAATCTTCCAGTCTTAGCCTCCAAGGAGCTGGGATTACAGGCGGCTCCGTGGTGCCCTGCTCTGTTTCTAATTCTTGCTCTTCCTTTCTTGTACTTTTTGTTCTCTTCCATTTTTGCTATAAAGTATTTGAATTCTTTCTTTCCTCTCCATTTTTGCTGCTGTCATCACTTCCTTACTTCACACCTGGCCATTGCAGCAATTCATCTTGGTCACTAGAACATTCCAACACAATGGTTCTCACGATGATGCTTTCTTTAGAAAGACAGAATGATGATTGATTCAGATCCATGATTCAGATCTCATGCTATGATATTTAAGACTTCTATCTGTTCACTCTATTCTTTCTCTTTTGTCATTAATTAGTTGGCAATAAGACTTCACAACCCCGTCCACAGTGGCTTCCACACACTCTACTTTTAACTTTACCTGTGTAAACTTGGCTTACTGCTCTGTCCATGTGGAATATGTACCTTCCTTTCCTTTAGCTAAACCAAATTCTACTTCCTGCAAGTCCTAGTTAGAAACCTAGTTTCTCCAGAAAATATCCTCTAAGTCAGTCAGTGAACAATTACAGGCTTATATTAAATCACATTAAAATTATTACTGTTGTTATTATTTGAAGTTCTGAGGATCAAACTCCAACCCTTGCAATTGCTAGGCAATCGCTTTACCAATGAGCTTTTCCCCTAGCACACTTCAATTCTTAATTCCTATAATATATTCTTCTCCTCACCTGGAAATCCTTCAGGGTTTCTCAAACTTGTTCCACTGGAGGAGTCCTCCTAAGCTATGCCACTTTAATAGGAAGAACATGAGATATCAATTTAATTCACTCATACAAAGCACGGAACATCCTTGCTAGCAAAATGTAAATAAATGACTATCTATTACAAAATATAAAATACTACTGAGGGTGTTTGTGTTCATGAAAAAGATAACCGGATGTTCAATCGACACTATCAGTTATTCCTAAATTTTTTAAAAAATGGGTTCTTTTTTTTCAGTTGCAGATGGACACAATAACTTAATTTTATTTAATTTATTTATTTTATGTGGTGCTGAGAATTGATCCCAATGCCTCAAATATGCTAGGCAAGTGCTCTACCACTGACTCACAAACCCCCAGCCCAAGCTACTCCTAAATTTTTTCATCAATACGTACTTGATGTTTGCTCCCTCATTTTAGTGTCTGTTTGTGCTCACTGTGAGAAAGCTGAGAGCAGCCAGCATGGCTTTAGGTAAGTTAATCAAAGAAAAATCTTAAAATCCAGAAATTTCCCCTCAGGGAGACAGTACAGGTTTGGAGGGTTTTAACCTCTGTGAGCCTCAGTTTATTCATGAGGGCAATGGAGGTGGGTGAGTAATAATGCTGGGCTTGGGAAAGATCAAATGAGGTAATATTTGGAAACCACCCCCTATTATTCAACATAGATGTGCTGATGACAGCTGACAGATGGCCAATAACCTTCAGGAGGGAGGTGAACGTCTCCATTCACCACTTGCTGTTAGAGTGACGCTTCCATGCCTGGTTCAAGGGCAGAGGACCAGGAAATGTGGCCTCTGTTTCCTTTTACCCTCCTGTTAACAGATACCCAACCTGCTTTCTTCTAGGAACCTGGAGAAGAAGAAACACCACCCAGGATCTCCTTAGGCCCATGCCTTCCTCAGTCTCTCTGACCCTCCATCTCTTTATCATCTCTTTGTTCCCATCCTACCTCTCATTCTCTCTCATTCTCTGTTGGTCTCTAAATTTCTGACTCTTTACCTTTGCCTGTCTCTGTATACTTCTTTTCCTGTCTCTTTGCTTCCTCCCATCTCTGTCCTTCTATTTCTGCCCTGTCTTTCTCCCTTATATTTTTTGTGTGTCTTTCTCTGTTTTAATGTATTCTTCCTGTCTCTCTCTCACTCTGGTAAATGTTCTTTCCTACACTATTTTTGGCGTTCTCCTGTTCTCTAGTTTATATACTGGCTTAATTTTATTTAATTTTAAAAATCACTATGGTAGAAAAAGGAATTTTTAAAAAGAGGGAATCTCATGAAAATAAAAGGGAGACCTATAGGGCACAGGAAGGGGAGCGAAAGGGAGGAAGGGCATGGATGGTGAAGTACTGGGGAACAAAATGTAGCATGTTATGTCCATGTGTGAATATACAATGACTCCCACATATATAATCATAACATGCTGATTAAAATAATAATAATAGAAGGGAGATACATAGACAAGTGGATCAGGGAGGAAGGGGGAAAGAAAGGGAAGGTACTGAGGAATGAGATTGATCAAATTATGTTATGTGTATGTATGAAAATGGCACCATGTATCCTACTATTATGTATAATTACAATGCACTAATAATAAAAATCATTATGGTAAGACTGAATCTTGGGTTTTAGCCTTGGAAAAAGCAACCAGTACTGACCTTCATTCTGCTCTGGTTCAAGGACATTTCTTATGCCCTTGCATAAGAAAGAGTCTTCATAGCGTCCAGGTGAACAAATAGAGCTCAGTGCTTTTTGCTTTGGTTTATTTGTGCTGATGGGTAAGTGGTATAGTATCTTAGCAAATAATTAATTTTTAGTTTATATGTGTATTTTTTATTCCTTCTATGGATCTCGAGAGCACTGTGATAGAACACAACAAATGTAGCTTTGATAAAATGAAAGTGATAATAATAGATTATATTTAAGAAACATTTACAATGTGTCACACTATTTTAAGTATTTTGCCTGAATCAACTCATTAATCCTTACAAATGTTAGAATTATTCTAGTATCACTGGCTACAGTTCAGTATGTAGCCCTAGATCCTAGAAGGTATGTCAAACCACATGACCAGAGTCTGGGCTGTTAACTATCATGCCCATGCATCGCCAACAGTAGTGTTGATGATTGCTGGTGTGTCCACTGGATTTTTTTTTGAACAAAAAGAAATAGTATAGCTGTTGTTTGATTTTAACAGTGGGACGTTTTTAGATTTACTTTATAGAATACCTCTGCAGTGGTATAAAAATAAGTTACAAAGTATATCTTATCAATAGACCCCATAATCTTTGCATCTCTCACATTCCTGTTAGATTAGATGTTCCCTGCTTATGGAATGAATGTCTCAAGGAAGACAAAAAAGATGGGCAAAGTCATAATTCTGGGATATTTAGAACCAAGTGACATGATCCCAATTCTGGGATATTTAGAACCAAGTAATTCTGACCCCAGAAGATATGGCTGGGACAAGGCCTTCAAGGGTTTTTGTTTTGTATTGTTTTGTTTTGTCTTTCCAGTTTGAAACTACTGTAAGAAAAGTGTATTGAGTTGTTTCCACCACAAAATAAAATAAATAAAATATTTAAAACATAGTAGGAGTGGGAAAAGTAATTTATGATACTAAATGTTGTATTATTATTTTTAAGGTTACATTTCTCCTAAGAAGAATTTTCTCTTATTGATACAAGAAGACAGCCAACTCCACTGCTTGGTTCATAGATTAATCTGCATGAAAAGCCAGAGTTGAAAAAAACAGTAAAAATGCAGCTGGATTAGTCATAAATAATAATCACTTCCATTTACATAACGCCTTTGAAAAGGCCCTCTTAGAAGCTTGCTAACTTTTAAAATCATGCACCAGATTTCAAATGCAAAATATCTTGCTAGTGTGATGTTGAGGTTACAAATTTAAACACATTGAGGTCAGCAAATTCAAGAGGTATGGTTCTCATTAAACATTATCTCGCCCACATAAGCATGCTTCATTTTTTCTTAATATTCTTTATTTAAGAATTCAACTGCTACTGAAAACATTATGTCTATCTAAATATTTAGCACCACAAAACATAAACACTGTGGGATTGTTGTTTTCTATGTGTTGATATTTTGAACTGCAGCATGAAATCAGTGCAATTTGAATTTTATTTTTGCCTTGAATCCTGAACTAAATGAAAATGCTGATCCTGAAGGCAAACAGGAATTTTATCTGTTCTCCTCACTACCTTTTATTTGCCCCTTTCCTGAGTTCAAGAATGCATATCGTCATGGAAAGGAGGGTAGCTATACAGGAACTAGGATTTACTGATTGCTTACCAGGTTTGAAGCACCATTAGGTACATTGCCCAGGTTGCCTCCACCCTTTGAAACAATTTTAAAAAGTAGGTATTGGAATATGTATATTACAAGTACGAAAATGGAGACTGAGAGAGATTAATAGTCTTGGTCAACAACAAACTACTAATGGAATGCAAATCTAAATTAGTTTCTAATGGTGTCCCCACCTTTCTCACTAGATAAGGTGGAGGAAGAAACCTACTAAGTACCTTTACCTGCTGTCTGCCACTTCCTCTGTTCAGGGTCTTACCTTATAAATTATGTGTGCTTGGGAAATAGAATGTAGAAAAAAATGAGTGAAATCTTAAGAACAAAGTTAAAATTCTGTAGCATATTCCCCACTATTGACATCCAACATTTTAATTTAGGAACATATGGAGAAGGGTATGTGAGTCCAGTTGAGAAGAAAGCTGTGGGGCAAGACCATCTGCGTCTATGTACCAATTCAGTCACCTTCTGGAAAAAAAAGTAAGCCCCATGTAGTTTATCAAACAAGTTCACTTTGCACCATGGCAAGAAGTTTTTCTCATAGAACAGATCTCTTTTTGCCATGGAAACACGTTTTCAGATGTCATATTATATACTATGATATCATAGACAGAAGACTCTGTGTGAAAAAGAGCATCTGATTTTTCCAATCAGTAGAATTTCCCAGAATGCTACGTTTTCCTTTGAAGTTACCAAGACTTAAAAAGTATGTTCTTTTAGAGCTAGAAAACAATCTAGAAGCTATTCCTTTCCTACTCTGAACCTTTTAGAGATGTGAAATCGAAAGTCAGTGCTGACAATGGAGTTAAGCTAGGAAGTGCTGGACCCATGCTAGAGCCCAGGACCACTCACTCACTTGTTCAAATTTAATTGCCAGTTCCTAATCACCAAAAATGTACTTTGAAAGGCACATTCAGAGTTCTAGCTTGCTTTCTAATAAAACTATTTCAAGAAAATTTTTACTATTGAATCCTATTTGAGTCAGACTGGAAGAATTCATTATTTAAATAAAATATTTTGGAGTCCTTTTATTAATTGAGGAATCTTCTGTAATCATTCTTGTTTTAATAAGTTAAAGGTTTTGTGGGTTGTAGGAAGCCAATTGTTTAATGAAAAGTTGCCTATGCCTATGAGTGTGTGGTGTGCAGGTAGGGGTGGGGGTGGGGGAAGAGTGTTGGTAGACATCAACTGTTTGAAGTATTTCCCCCACTGTCTCTCTGGTTTACCATACTTCCCTAGTTTTCTTCTTCCCATATGGGCTACTCCTTCTTCATTACTTTCGCTAAATCCCCCTCTTTTTCCAAGTCTCTAAATACTGGAATATGCAAAGGTTCAGTCTTCAGTCTCTTTTTTTCTCTTTCCTCCTTAACTTTCAGGTTATCTAATTATGCCTTAATATCATATGTAAACTGTTAATTCCAAATTCATAACTTCAAGTACTTAACTTTTCACTACAACCTAGACTTACATAGCTGACAATACGTTGGATATTTCTACTTTGTTACCTTGTAGCTGTCTCAAATTCAAAATATCTCCAGACAAATTCTTGATCTCCCACCTCTCATTTGTATCTCTGTGTTTTATTGTAGTTAGTAACACTGCTCCTCATTCAATTGCTCAGGCTTGAGATCTTGAAATCATTCTTGACTCCTTTCTTACCCATTCCATATCTAGGCAATTCAGCAATCCCAATTGGTCTTTCACAATACATCTGGACTCTAGTTTCCCAAGACTTCTACCTTAACACCCAAGTTCAAGCCACCATAAACTTTTCTGTGGATAATGAAAAAAGTCATTTTGTTTCACTATTTCGATTCTTTCCCTTACAAAATGCACTGCATAGGCTTAGTGGTACATGCTTATAGTCCCAGGGGTTTGGGAAGCTGAGGTAGGAGAATCTCAATTTCAAAACCAGTCTTTGCAACTTAGTGAGGCTCTCAGGAGGTTGTTCAGTGGTTAAGTATCCTGGGTTCAATACCCAGAACCCCCGCCCCCCAAATGTACTGCAGAGTCATAAAAATCAACTCGTGTTGAAAAGTCTCCTCTTATCACACTTGAAATAAACTCCAAAGATAATCATAATGTACAGTGTTGATCCCTTCATTCTCTGGTTTCTGCTTAAATGACTTCTGAAAGGCCATTCATCACTCTATAAAATATATTTTATATATTTATATAACACAATATGCACACACATACACATAAATATAGAGAGAGCACTCTTCCTCAACTATATGTAATATAATGTCTAATTACACACACACACACGTAAATTTTTAAACTGTGCCTGCTCTTTCAGTTTCATGAAATTAGGGACTTTGTTTTGTAAATGTCTATACAATAAATGTACACCTTTAGTAGAGGTACAACTTGCTATTTACATAATATGCTGTAGAAACAAAGTAATATCTTCTTCTTATACATAAAATGTCATGGAACTTGGAACACAGAGCTAAAGATTTAGCATATTAACATTAATCACTGTAATCAATTTATTGCATTTTATTTGTACCATCCTATAAAAGAATGTACAGTACCATTTTTCTTGAATTAATCATATAATCAATATTTTCTACCTTTACTTTTTTTTTTTTTTGGTAGTACTGGGGATTGAACTCAGGGTCTTGATGATACTAGGCAAGTGCTCTACCACTGAGCTACATCCTCAGTCTTCTGCCCTCACTTTTAAACCATGTTAACTGAACACAAATATGAATGTTGTGCTAATATAAGCTATGCATATCTATACATTTTCACATATTGTCACAAATCAATAAACTTCAGGAGATGAAGCTTTCTTTGACCCAAAGTGGCTTCAGAATAACTAAATTATGATGATGGATTCTATAATCCAGGAAACCCCAAGAAAAATAATTCAATATGTCGCAGATGAGCAATCAAGCTATTTGAGGATATTTTTACAGAGTGAAAAGATATTCTTCATTTGCTTTTTTTTTTTTTTTTTTTGTGAGGGGGGGTTGAACTAGCCGCACTCCACCACTGAGCCACATCCCCAGCACTATTTTGTATTTTATTCAGAGATAGGGTCTCACTGAGTTGCTTAGGGCCTCACTTAGTTGCTGAGGCTGGCTTTGAACTTGCAATCCTCCTGCCTCAGCCTCCCAAGTGCTGGGATTACAGGCGTGTGCCACCGTGCCCAGCTAGAAGAATAAATCCTATGTAGACGTGATCATGTGGCAAAAAATTAATAATAACTTGGTGAAAGAAATAAAAGGTATTTAAAGAATTTAAGAAAACAAAATAAACTTGACCTACACTCAATGTGGCATAACCCCAGATCCCAAGATTCTTGTAAGAATAAAGGTATAACCTCAGATTAAGCAAGTGAACTTTCCCTGGCTTCCATTGCAAAGCGGTGTTTAGTGTTTTTAGGTTGCACCTACTACTGCTCAGTGTTCACACTCTCAGATATCGGTAGCTGTCTCTTGTTCCTTCATTCCAGTGATTTGACAATGTAGAGCAATAAATGATTTTTTTTGCATATATACTTTTCTCAGATAAAATGCATGTTGTGGTTAGTGCAGATGTGCAGGATGCTTTGGAGCTCATAATAGGGGTGACTAAGCAGTCTCCCGTGGCATGTGTGTGTGGATGTGTGAGCCAGATGTAGGAGTTTCATAAAGATCTGTGCAGAGGAAGGGCTGTTGAAGCTGAAAAGTGGAAAATGCCCAGCGAAGGAACACAGGTCCTCCAGAGCTTGAGCTGTGGAGAGCTGTTCCAGATAGAGACAAAAGGATGAGTTTCAAAACTCATCTCAGTTAGTCTGTAAAGAAGTCCTCAGTCCCAGTCTAGAGTTTGTTGCTTTCTATTTTCTTGGTCATTTGGTTATATGCTCATAGTTTCTTCTTTAGTTACACAACGTGGATAGAAACAATGGACCAAAGGAAGCACAATAAAGATTATATTGAAGAAAAATAAACAATATATGTAAATAACATAAATAATCTTTGTAAAAAGCATGTTAAAGAAACCTACCAAAGTTGGTTATTACTACAGATACAAAACACAGACAACCACATTCTTTCTCAGATTCATTGTTGCAGTTTTGTGGAAAACTTACGTTCACGCGGGTCTCTTGTACTTTAAAAAGGATATTGAAAAATTAGGCAGCATCTAAGGAAAGAGCAATAAATTGACGGAGAGGAACTGTGACATAAGAAGAAAGGATTGTGCATTATTTGGTCTGGCAAAGAGATGGCTGAAGAAGGGCATAATAACTCTCTTCAAAAATATGAAGAGCTATTATTAGGAAAATGTAGGCCAGCTGTTCTTTAGCTCCACTGAGGTCAGAATAAGAAAAAAGTTGGCTGGGTTTGTTTAAACATTTGAGAGAAAGCCTTGAAAGTAAAGGTTACTTATGGATTCCTGGAGACAGAGATAGGTGGCCTTCCTGACAGGAGATCTTGAGATACATTTGCTTGGATGGAGAGATAGCCTTACTCAGAGGAACTCCTTTGTGCTCAGAGGTAGGAGCTCTTAGACTCAATTATTCTAGCATCCCAGCCATTGATAATTGGTGAAGGACTGGGGGTTGCTCATTTGAAAGACAATCGTCAGCCTAAATGCTCAGCTCTCAGGGAAATGGAAGTGCCCTTTCCTGAGTCTTCTCTATGGCTCCCCTGATTATAGACTTCCCTTGAGCCTTTCACAGGATGATGCTTCCTCTGACAGACTATTTCTGTTTTTTAATGTCTTCCATAGAAACTTATTTTCCAAAACACAAAGCAAAAAGACAAGAAGTCTTTTCTTCATCGTATTTTGAAACATCAGAATTTGAAATTGAAAAATATGCCTTTTAATAAAAAAGGTCTTTCACTCGCATCTCACTCCTGTAACAGATATAGTGCTAACTCGTTAAATCATCTCAAATGTAGCTGTCCTTTGCCGAAGAAAAAAAGAAGCTCATGCCTTAGACCTACATATAGCATTCATTTGCATATCTATGCATATACACACACCTTATTTTACATTAAATCTGTCTCTATACTATTTATATTTATACCCATTTGCTGAGTCCAAATATATCTGACCATTTTTGAATTGCACCAAGTATTCTTTAGAAAGTATTCTTAAGAAGTTATACTTGGTAAGACTTTGCAACAAAGCTGAATTATGGTGGAAATCCTATACAAATACTCAATCTCTCCAACAGCAATAAATTACAATGTCAGAAACATAAGGTGCTGACCTCCCAGTGTGAACAAAGAGTGGGGGGTGAGCGATGGGGATAAAGCTCTTGATTAGAAATGTTTTTCTTGAAGAATAAAGCATTTATGCAGGGAAACAGCCATGAATAAAGTCTATCACCTCCTGATGTTTACCCATATAAAGCACAAGATGATTTTTCTTCAAGGGAAGAAAAAAATAAGAAAAATAAAAACCCTGCATTTTGGAGTGATACTCAAAGTTATAAATGTTTAATGCATCTGATTACTACAATTTTACAGTGCCTTTTTTTCCTCTAAACAAATGAAGACTTTTTTTTTTTAACAAAGAAGAAGCAAATGAACAATCCTCAAAGTGAGAAAGCGTTTTGTAATTTTAGAATATAGAAGTGACTAGTGGGTTATGTGAAAATTTCTTTGAAAAATAACAGCACACTGCTTGAGTTGGATTGTATTTTTAAAAATCAGGATCAAGGATTGGAGCTTGTAACATGCTTCACAATAGGGGAGCAGCTAGCAAGCTCCTGAACTCCACCAACCATGACAGAAGCAGAACATTTCTTTCCTTCTGTCCCTGCCTCCTTCTCTCTAGAAGAGCCTGATAAAATCTATCCTGCAACAAGAAGAGGATTTTCACAGAAACTGAACCCACCATCTTCTACCCCAGTGGGTCTTAACCCTTGATAGTTTGCTTTTTAAAAAGACCAATTCCCAGATCACTCAAGACTAATTCTTTGGATTAAAATGTTAGTGATTTTTAAATCTCTAGAGATGATTCTAATATGAAACTCTTGGGACTACTATGACACTCAATTGTGTGTCCCTACATTATTATGACAATAAGGGTGACTCCAGCATTTAAACGCAGCTGTCCCATTCCTTCTTGGTTTTCCTATTCCTTTACTGCTGACTATTCCCTTTACCATCTTCACTGCCAAATCCTTTCTTTGATACAACTGCACTATGACAGTAGTTACAATCGTGACTCTCCTGTTTGGGACTTACCACGTACAAGAATCTTCCTTAGACTTAGTTTTCAGGTTTTTATTACCTAAATCTTCCCAAATTTTTCTGTGGCTTCCTACTCCTCCAGAAAAAAAATCCCAGTTTTAAAAATAGAGCTTGAAGCCCTCTGTTACCCAGTTTCCAAGTTGAAAGTACATCATTACCCAGCAGGGATCCACTCCTCCTTCTACCCTTGTCTATATATTTAGTATTTCCTGAACACCTTCCTCCACCCTACCTTCTTGAATTTTTCCTTCTCTTGTATTTGTGAGATGTTGATTTTCTCTGCTCAGCAAAAATCAAACCCTGTTCATTCTCAGTCTTAGCTCCAGTACTTCTTTTGCTGCATTTCTCAAGAATGCAAGCAACCTCCCATCAGTTCACTGTCCATAGCACTTATTTTTTGGTACCAAAGTAATTTCTATTTATCATATTATTCCTGTATCTTTACCAGTTTTGCTCTTGGTGCTCTTGTAAGATCTTCAAGGACAAGATACCGATCTTATCTATAGCTTTTAGTACCTGGCACAGCATCCTACACGTAGTAGGTACCCAGTTCTCACTTGTTAAAGGAATGTAAAGTGATTAAGTAGCACAGAACTTCCATGATCTCATATCTCAGTGGCTTAATGCTGAGTATGCAAGTGCTGGGAAGTACTGTCTGAATTCCAGTGCCAGAATTATATTTATGAGGACATATGGAGGACAAAACAGAAAGGAATGCTACAGTCCAAAAAGAAAAAAAAAATACGTATCGTTCTCAGAAAAAGACGACCAATTTTAACCTTACAGTGTATTTAGATCTCCATAAGATCGCAAGAAAAGATGTGATGAAAAGTAAAACTTTAGCATGGAAGAACCATTAATTTTAAGCCCCCTAAAATATAATGATAATTAGTTATTCTTTACATGAACTTTAATCTTTATTTTAATTCAAGCACTCTGAGTGACCAGTCGAGAATCCTCCATTCTGCTGGTGTTAAATGTATTCTTTAAGATCTGAGAGAGGAACTGAAATTTTCTGTCATAATGGAAAAAATTTATTGATTTGGGGACCAAGGACCCTTTATATGCTTCCCTATGTTCTGCTGGCCACCTCTGTCACACTAAACAAGGAAGGAGTTACAAATATTTCCTACAAGTTCCTTCATAAGGATAATTTCTTCTTTTCTTCTAGAATTATCCTTGGTTTTAATATAACATCTGACTCAACAGAAGCTAGAAATTATTAAGCTTAGTGAGAAAGACATGTTGAAAGTCAAGATGACTGAAAACTTGACTTCTTGCACCAAGCAATTACCAAAGATGTCATGCCCATCTTTAGCAACCAGCTCACTGGTTATGTGACATGTCACATAACTGCTCTAAGCTCACTATCAGTCAGCAGCTATTGACCAAGAACCTCTACTAGTAAAAAGATTATGACTAGATGAAGGCTCAGATGATCGTTAGCATTTTTAGTATTACTTTTAAATTAAGTTATATACATTAGTTTTAGACATAATGCTATTTCATACTTAGTAGATTATAGTATAACCTCCATGCACTGGAAAATGAAAAGATTTGTGCAACTTTCTTCTAGCAATAGTCATTTGATTGCAAATCAAATGATTCCAGTGGAATGGAACCACCAACAAAGTCTCTGAGATATGCATGTAGTTTTAATTGTGATCAATGGGCATTCTATAATCACAAGGAAATAGGCTGGAAATGAAGCTGGTACATGACTAATGTTTGAGAAGTTAGATGGAAAGAATATGGATAAGCCATTGAATCTGATTTCCCAACAATCAACTCTTCCTTTTGGCTTAACCAATGCATTTTGTTTTGTTAGTTTGAGTTAGATTTCTTATTACTTAGGAGTCCCATGTACCTTAACTGATATGGTGGTCATGGCAACTGAGCCAAATCGAAAGGAAATACATATCTGATTTCAAATGACAAACTGGTTCACACTCCCAAGACACGTCTGCTTTGAAATTGTCTTATTTTAATAATGTCTGTTGATACAACATGGTCTTAAGCACAAGGATGCCTTCATTCATTATTTTATTCACTCATCATGGGAATGGCACAGTGAAAGATGACAGATGAGCATTGGAGAAGTTCTTGTGAATGCTATGAGTGTTGGGAAGGAGAACAGATGTTATGGAAACAATAGGGAAATCAGACTTGCAACCGGGACCCAGAAAAGGGGTCCCTGAGAAATATGCTCTGATATATGAGTAGAGGAGAGCCAGGGAAAGAGTGGGGCATACAGAATAGCATGGATGAAGTCTTGAACAAAAGAGGGATTTGGTGCTTTTGAAACCTGAAGAGCTCACATGGAGAGAGAGTGAGAGACAGAGAGTAGCAATAAAAAATCTGAAGCCTTGAGAGTCATGGTAGGCATTTTGTCTTGAAACATCCTAAGTACAAATATCAGATGTAAATATCAGAAGATTAACACTATTCTATTCATTTGCATTTTGTAGTTATTTAAAGTCTGCATTTACATGCAGGAAGCTGGAAATTAATGTTAATAAAAGAATCATTGAGTATATCCCAGGGAAGTCAACCATATTTCCTATCAAATCCTGTACTAAGCCAGATGGATAAAGTTTCATAATCTTGAAAACTTTTGAGTGCTTTAGAATATTCAAAACAAACACTTCCCCTCAGGGCTTGTTGCTGGAGCAGCTGAAGTATTCTCAGCTTTATAAAGTTAGCTAAATTAGAGTTTGAAGGTGAAAACATTATTCCAGCAGTATTTACTGAGCATCCTATCTATCAGTTGATAATTGTGCAGCATTGTCCATTAGTTAGGTTTTGCACATGTTCATTTAGCTATTCTGTATAATAGTTAATTATACAGAAATTTGAAAATATTGGTGAGTTAAAAATATCCCTTCAGATTGTAATGGACCAATAAAAAGGAAAAAAAATCCCTTCAGGTATTAGGTACCTGTTAGTTCAAATCCTTCTAGAAATTTACTAGCTGTCAACTGACATGTCACATAACTTCTCTAAGGCTCCATTCCTTCTTTGTAAAGTGGAGATAATATTAGTTCTATGTAATGAGTTTGTTCTCAGGATCAAATGAGAAAATACTTAATGAATAGTATGCCTATAACATAGCAAAAACTCACAAATATTACCATTCACTATTAGTTGTCATGATTCTTCTACTATGTAGGCAAACATTAAGTTCTTGTGGAGTTCCAGTGTAATGGAAATGGCTCATCATACCGTACCTTAGAACCTCAGGTGTATTCAAAAAGAAAAGTGTTGCTAGCAACAGGGAACATCCTAGGACATTGGGCTTTGAATAGGCAGTGGGATCAGGAAAAGCAAGCCAGGAAAATTCTGTCGTGAGTACTGAGAAATCGGAAATCTTAGGTTCAAAATGTACTTGGAAGGTAGAGGAAGATGGCAGGTATTGAAAACAGAGCAAGAGGTTGAATACTGAATATTAAGGAAAATTTTCTAGCTGGACTAACCATATCTTAAAGATCTGTTTGCCTTGAGGGAGCAGGTCTTAGTCTGAGGGAGATTTAAAATCTTGACTCAGACTCTGGCCAAAGTTAGGAGATCTGCTTTCTAGTTTAATCTTGCCACTCATAAGCTATTGATTTGGGGCAAATTTTATATCATTTTAATGATCAGTTATTCATTAGTAAAATGGGGGTACTTACATCTGATTTGCCTACCATATGACATTTTGGGGGTGATTAAATTAGGCAATGGGAAAAATTTTAAAATAGTATACCAAATGATTAATAAATTCATTCAGTAATACTTATTGAATCTTTATACTGTTCTTGAGAATGTTGTACAAAGATGAAAAAATATCTATTGCTTTAAGGTACTTATTATCTGATAGGCCGTTCAGTACAAATGCTCAGCTGCAGTTAATATGTAATAGATAATATAATGAGATACTAGCGCTTGCAAAGACATGTATAACTAAAAGTGGAAGGAACACTTAAATCTGCCTAGGAGAAGCAGGGAAGATGTCACAGACCAGACAAAATGGGAGTTGTATTTGATCCATGCCTGAAAGGCTTTCAGATGGAAAGGGGAGTGAAGGATATTCAGGGGAGGAAGGGTAGAATGTTCACAAAGCACAATGGCATCTTTGTGGATTTAATGAGATAGGAAAGTTGCAAGTAAATCAAGCCAAGGGCTACTTGAGGTCTTCATTCTTTCGCAGTGTCATCATGGCCATTCCCGTAGCAGAACACGTTGGGAAATGACTGACCTTGATCCTGGACGATCTTTGTTCCATTTGGCCTGGTTCTGCAGTTCTTACAACTATGTCAGAGTTAACCTTGCACCTGCAATTATCACTGCCTCTGGTAGTCAACAGTGAGCATGCCTTCTGTTCTAACTTCCACTAAGCACAAATTCTACATCCATCAAGGCGGCCCTTCTGCCTCAAACTAAGGATATTAACTGAGCAACTAAGGATATTAACTGGGACTGATTGTATCATTTCTGCCCAATAGTTGAACAGAAGGTTTCAGTTTCCACCGCCTGCTAGGTACTTAACCCTTCTAAGCAGAAATATTCAGATGAAGAAGCCCAACTGTTACTATAATTTTGTTGATGTAAGACATCTGTATATGACTTCGTGGCATCTGGCACTGTTTGAAGCATACAGAATCCAGAGCTTCAGTTTCAAATTCTCTAAGTACACCATGTGACAGTTTAGGAAACATTCATTCCCTGTGATAGCCACAAAAGTCCTAAACAAGGTAAAATGAGGAAAAGTACATATTATGCAGAAATAACTAAATAGGAATATATATGGAATGTGTTATATGCGGAAAAATCCTGTCAATGCAATTTCCCTTTTTTTCTTTTCCTTTTATTTTTTTGTACTGGGGATTTATTTATTTATTTATTTAGTACTGGGGATTGAACCCAGGGGCATTTTACCACTGCACTGACATTCCCAGTCCTTTTATTTTTAACTTGTGATCCTCTTGCCTCAGTCTTCCCAGTCTCTGGGATTACAGGCATATGCCACTGCACCCAGCTAAAAGTTCATCATTTTTTGTTTGTTTGTTTGTTCGCAGTGCTGGGGATCGAACACAGGGCCTCACATATGCCAGACAAGTATTCTGCCACTGATCTATACCCCCAACCCCTATTGCAATCTCATTTCATACAATTTTTAATCATCTTCCCTTTTATGTTAGGATGAATTCTCCTAAAGTACCTTTTATACTGGAGAGTGTAAAAAGATACATTGTCTCTTTTTCTTTCTTATTTAGCAAACACTTACTGTTATGGTTTGGATGTGAGGTGTCCCCCCAAAACTAACATGTGAGACAATGCAAGAATGTTCAGAGGAGAATTGCTTGAATCGTGAGAGTCTTAACCTAATCAGTGAATTAATCCCGTCATAGGGATTAACTGAGTGGAAACTGAAGGTCAGTAGGGTATGGCTGGAGGAGGTAGGATTGGGGGCATGGCTTTTGGGTATATATATTTTGTATCTAGCGTGGAGTCTCTGCTGTCTGATCATCATGTGAGCTGTTTTCCTGTGCCGTACTCTTCCATTATGATGTTCTGCCTTAGCTCAAGCCCTGAGAAATGTGGCCAGCTGCCTAAGGACTGAGACCTCTGAAACTGTCAGCCCTTAAATAAACTTCTCCTCTAAAATTGTTCTTGTCAGGTCTTTTAGTCACAGCAGCAAAAAAGATGACTAAAACACTTAATTAGCATCTGCTCTATGATAACCATCCTGCTGGATAATAGGAATAAAGAAATGAAGAACTCCACTTGGAGGGAGCTAAGATGCAAGTGAACACTTAATTGCTTGTTAAGAACAAGTCATGTGTATGTGTAGGGATCGTCTCCTTCAGTGAACTGCTCCATGTGGTCCTCATACAGTGGTCAGTCAGTCTGGGTTCTCTACCCCTCAGTAACCCTCACAATTAGAGAAGGCACATGGACTCAGAGGGGCTAATTTTGGTCACTTGAAACTTTCCCACCAAAACGTGCTGTGGAGTTTGTTTCTTGACCACATGCTTGCTAAGGTGGGAAGATGGCACTCCGGATGTCATTTTGGCAGTCATCTTCCCTACCACCATGACCAGAGACAAGAGTTAGGAGAGGTGATGAAGAAAAAGGGGGCAGGAGGAGAAGAGAGAGAGAAAGAGAGAGCACAAATATGCTCTTATGATACCATTTGAGTCTTGTATCAAGTTTAATTGCAGCCCCACTTAAAGACTGATTTTTCATTTAATTGATATCTGAATGTAAAGTGCTGTAATTGTCATCCTAAAATATCAAAATAACTGATTTGAGGAGGGATAGGACAAGGATCCAACACTTTTCATGCTGTAGAAGAAAAACTAATAATCTGTACCTTCTAGGCTCAGGCTACCTTAGGTAGAGCTTTGCAAAATCGATATAATCATTTTCATCAATTATGTCTTATTATCTCATACAATCAAGTAGTTACATACATTCTGTAAGCCAGCAATTCAACTCTTAGGAATTTATGAGCATGCATATTAGGACACATGATTTCCTAGAGGCATTGTTTGCAACAGACTCAAGCTAGAAATAAGAAATATCCACCAACATTAAAAGGTATGAATAAATAAACCATTGAATACTATGCATTAGTAAAAACAAATGACATACAACTACCTTTAATTTAGCATGGTAATCTTGCTATCATGACATTAAGTGATGGAAGCTAGACATGGAAATGCATAAAGTAATTTCATTCATTTATTATAAGAAAGCAAAATTGAAACATGTTACTTTAGAATATTTGGTACACTAGTAAAGAAAAGCCAGCATATGGTTATCAGAAAAGCTAAGGGATAGTTGCTTGTAAGAGAAATAAATATTTTGAGATCAGGGAGCTTTGGGGGTACTAATAAAGTTTTAGTTTTTTTTTGGTACCGGGGATTGAACCCAGGGGCACTCGATCGCTGAGCCACATCCCCAACCCTATTTTGTATTTTATTTAGAGACAGGGTCTCACTGAGTTGCTTAGGGCCTTGCTAAGTTGCTGAGGCTGGCTTTGAACTCGCGATCCTCCTGCCTCAGCCTTCCAAGTGCTGGGATTACAGGCGTGCGCCACCACGCCGGGCTAAAGTTTTAGTTTTTTGAAGCGGATAGTGATTATATGGGTTTCCATATCATAGTGGCACATAGAATTGCATTTATGCATGCTTTATGCACTTTTTGTGTGTGAGTTATATTTCACAGTAAACATGTAAAATAAAACAATACATTATAATCAAATAGATTTAGCTCAGGGTTGTGAGAAATATTCAATCTATCTTGGTAATTTACTATAAAAATTGATTACAGGGAAAAACTCATGTACTATTTCAATAAGTACAGGAAAGGGTTCTGTAAATTTCCACAGCCTTGTATGATTTAAATAACTAAAAATATAGGGAACTTGTTATATGCCAAAAAATGTACAATAAGGATGAAACTCAGTGGGGAAACTTTACTCTCCCTTTAAGAACAGCAGCAAGATAATGACACTCATTATCATCACAAGTGCTTAATAGAAAACTGGAGGTCTTGTCTAACTCTGAAAAAAACAGAAGTACTAAAAGATAAAAAGAAATGGATGAGAGCAGATAAAACTGTCAATTTTGGTGGATGCTATGAACATCTCACCTAGAAAAGTCAACACAATCAAATTCAGAATGTTTCTGTTTTCTTGTTGGATGCCAGAACACTTACAAAAACAAATAGCATTTTTTTTTACATCAACATTAGACAAAGTGAAAATGTAATTTCAACTGTTACAAAAAATACAAAGTATCGATGGATTTTAACTTAACAATGAATGCCCAGGACTTCAATGGAAAAGAATTCTTGTCTCTAACAAAGAGCATAGAAGATCTGAAAGAAAAATCAGAACATTTTGTGCTCTTATTTGGGAGGGCTAAAGAATAAAAAGTTCAATTGTGTGAAAATTAATAAATAATTTCAGTGTAATCAAAAGCAAAATTTCATCTGGATGATTTTTAGAACTCAGTGCAATCATTTCAAAATTTATGTGAAAGAATAAAGACAAACAAGTAGCTGATTCTGCTTTGAACAATAAGAGCAAAGAGAAGAGATTTGCTCTCTTGGATTATAAGATAAAAGCCGTAGAAATAAAACCAGTATGGTTGTGTTACCTGAGCATCCAAAGGAAACAATAAAACAGAATGGTAAGCTTACTAACCAATCTAGGAAGTCAGATACCTGAGAATCAGACATCAAAAAGCAAAAAAAATTTAGTGGGTTGTTTAGAATATGGCTTTGAGAAAAGTGATTCATAATGTGCAGAAAAATAAAACTGCATCCTTAATGAAGTTGTCTGTGTGTACACACACACACACACACACACACACACACATTTTTCATAATGGCAACATTTGTACCATGCTTAGTATGCACGACAGGCACTTTTCTAAGTGTTTTCTGTGTTGGTTCATTTGATTCTCACCATAATCATTCTGAGCTCATTGGTATTTTTACACCCATTTTATAAACCAAGAAACAGATGTATAGAGGGGTCAGTTGTCCAGATTTACTTTTCAATAAAATTCAGAAAAGCAAAATTACAAATGCACATAAATAATGTGTTTTATAAAATAAGAATTAAATGTTTTTATTCACTGAAGATTCAAGTTTACAAAATCAGATGACAGATTGGAAGAAAAAAATTAATTTTAAAAGTCTAATATGGATAGAATTTTAAAGTTAGATTGCTGAGCAATTCTTGCTAGTCAACATGGAAAAGATAGCCATTCCATTAGAAAATAAGCCAAAGATAAAGGACATTCAATAAAAGAAAGGGAAGACGAACGACTCGTCTTCACTCCACTCGCCCTGCCAAAAACTTGTGATCAACAAAATGAAATGGAAATGACATCACTTTTTGCTCATTGTGTTGATGAAAATTAGAAAGCTGAATCATGCCAGGTGTTGGCAGCAATGCAGGGGCTCTCATTAAGTTCTTCAGAAATTACAGACTGCAGCAGCCAGACTGCAGAAGAGTCCAGCAGTACCTTGGTGAGTTCTGGTTGTGCACAGGCCATCAGTGCCACTCATGAGCATATATCCGGGATTAATTCCTTTGCAAAGAGAAAAAGCTCATGTGCATGAAGGCTCATAGGTAGGTTTTTTTGTGTTAGTGAAGAATTAGAGTTTATCTATGTGTATGTAGTCTCCTGTCACAGAATGCCACATCAGGTAGGAGCAAAAGACAATGTACAGTGATAGACATGAAATTTAAGAACAATTACAAGCAAAATTAGTCAGAGATCTAATGAGTATTTGTATATTTTACCAGATGGTATACATATGAAACTAATTATGGGTGGAGGGAGAGAAATGAGAATGAAAAGGAGAGAAAAGAGAATAAAGAAATGGATGAATGGATGATAAAGTCAACCATCCGACTGAGGAGTCTGGTGAAGTCATATCTTTGTACCTAAGTTCATAAAAAGGAAACAAAAGTGATAAGAAAACAAGACCAATATGGACCCAGACTTTATGGAGTTTATATTTTGAGAGTTGAAATAGAGATTCAACTGCTAAAAACAACATGGCTCTTTATTATTTTGAGCAGTTCTATAAAAGATAAAAGCTTGACATGTTAGGAGCATAATAAGATCTAAGACATAATTAGTATATTCTCAATCAAGTAGAAAATAATTAATAAATATCTGTGAGATGCAGAAATTGGGCTAGGAGAGAAACATCTATCATTCTGTTTCAAAACTGAGGAGTGTGGCTGGGCATGGTGGCACACACCTGTAATCCCAGTGGCTGGAGAGGCTGAGGCAGGAGGATCATGAGTTCAAAGCCAGCCTCAGCAAAAGTGAGGCACTAGGCAACTCAGTGAGACCCTGACTCTAAACAAAATACAAAATAGGGCTGGGGATGTGGCTCAGTGATCAGATGCCCCTGAGTTCAATTCCTGGTACCCCCAAAACAAAACAACAACCATAACAAAACTGAGATGTAGGTAGAATTGCATGTGCTGTTTTTAACTAGAAATTCTAGACTCATTTAGACTCATTTATGATTTCAAAAAACTTAGTATATGTTACTAAGTAATTTGAGCATGAGTATTCTCCTTTTCTAGGCTAGTGTTACAGCCTTATTGGCATGACTTATATATTAAATAAAACAGCATGAGCCTTATCATCTGTATCCACACATAACACTATGACAGCCCTATACAGTAGAGCTGAATATAGCAACATTTTAAAGCAGTGAGTTCTAGAAAACCTATGTTTGAAGCTGAATAACCAGAAAGAAACTTGCTTTTGACTTGTGAAAAAAATTCTGCAGAACCAAGGAAATTGGTCATTAAGCACAAGATTATAAATGATCAACATCTAAAAATGATTTATTTAAACAGAAGGAAGACAATTATTTTGAAATGTGATTGTTGCATATAAAAAGTTCATGAATCCTGTGAAGCAGCAAAAACTGACAAGGAAGCAATGGGCAATCCAAACTGACATAGACATGGGGATATAAAGAACTGTTGAAAATCAAAATTACAATAATGAGGTAAAGCTACTTTGGATGTATTAAAGATGATATTACAGAAACTCAAATCAGTACAGTAAAGAAAAATCCTACTCTTTCTTTTCTTTTTTTCTTTTTGGATTGGGGATTGAACTCAGGCTTGCTTAACTCTGACCCTTTTATTTTTTATTTTTTAATTTTCAGACAGTGTCTCACTAAGTTGCTTAGGGTTTCCCTCAATTGCTGAGGCTGGGTTACAATCCTCCTGCCTCAGCCTCCCAAGGTGGTGGGATTACAGGTGTGCACCACCATGCCCAGCTAGATACTCTTTCAAAGTGGCTACTAGGTTCCACCTAAGATTTTCAGTTTCTGATAAAATAAACCAAAATGAACTGAAAACAAATGCAGAAATACTAAACATGCAATAATGTAAATAGCTCATCTGAAAACACATTTCTGAGTTGAAGAAAGCCTTGACTGTACATTCCACAAAAACAATGACAGAAAACGCAAAATCAACCAAAGAGAGGTTCCCAGAAAGTGTTTAAGCTACCAGGGTTTTAAAAAGCTTAAAGACATCTTTGTGGAAATTCTTCTCAACACATATCAAACTACTGTCATTATTGTTATATAACTTTAAAATGTAAGAAGACTGCTTTGGATTTGTAGTATTATTTTCAAATCTACACCATTTTCAGCCAACACTTTAAGTATTTTACATTGAGCTTGGACATTGTATACAAACAAAAACTTTATTAGATATAAGTTGGCTGGGAAAGTATGCCTTTAATGGAAATCATTAGTCAAAGACATACTTCAGCTGGCCAAGATAGCAATTAAGATAAATAATTGAGAAAAATGAGAAATTTAAAAATCATCTTTCTCTACCTGCCTAAAATTCAGTATAGGACAGTGGTTTAGCTCATTGGCTTTTGAGCCAGATGGCTTGAGTTCCCATCCAGATTCTGTAATTACTTGATTTCTTTCTATTTCATTTTGTTTATCTGTGAGATAGGAAGAACAATAATGCCTGCTGTACAGAGTTATTGTGAATATTAAGTGAGTTAATATATGTAAGTGTTTAGGACTGGGCCAGATACATAGCAAAAGTTCAGTGAAAATGATTTGCTTATATTTCATGTTTATATTCTAGCATCAAAATGTTGCAAGGTTTTCTTCTTTGTCCAACTTGCATGAAGCAATAATCTAAGCTAATCTAATGAGATGACAGACATTGAAGTCAATTAGTAATATTAATAATAACTAACTTTATTAAGCATTTACTACATGAACATAACTATATATTTTATTCTATTGAATTTTCATAAGAAAAGTTAAAGGTAGATGGTATTATTATTTCCATTTTATAAATTAGAAAAACAATAGAGAAATAAACCATCTCCAGAGTCAAATAGCTTGCAAATGATGGAGCTACGGTTTGAACAGTATTCTCTGCTGGCTCAATACTAGCTATAAAAGTTAATTCTTCATTTTATCCTACTCGAGATTTAAGTCAAACCATTCCATCTCATTGCATACCTCTTTTTATTCAAATACTTCTATAAAATTAAAATTACATAATGCAGCATGCAATTCTTTGACAGGCTAGATCAGAGAAAGGGAGTTATTTCAGAGGCTCCCTATGAAATAGTCCAACCCAGGGAACAGTTCTGATGGCATCATTTCACCCAATGACCAAGTAACCCAATCTGCATTTTGACAACAGCATTTGTTGTACTACATTGCATGCATCTAGACATGCCTGTCTCTCAGTGGAAAAATACAGTGCCTGGCACACAACACATGCATATGGAATGGGCATTACCATTTTAGCTGAGGCTTACTACTGATAACATTTTCTAAATAACTCATTAATAACTATATTAGACATGAATAGAACATGAACAAATGGCAAAAATAGAATAAATGAAAAGTTAACACATTCTGACTTAAAGGATTTTTTTCCAGTAATTAATGAAAATGAAGAAACTTACATGAAATCATACATAATAATTGCCTTAGAATATATTCACAATTAGGAAAAATTAATGTAGAAGGAATAAAATGAGGAAGGTAGGAAGTAGAAAGGAAAGCAAAGAGATAGTATGGTAAAAATGGAGAAACAGAGCAAATGAAGAGAAGAGAAGGAACTTTTATTGAGGACAAGCTGCCAGTGAATAACTGACATTAATGTGTATTATCTTGTTTAATTCTTACAAGAAAACTTCATGGAGGCCACACATTTCCATCTTATGAGGAAGGCAGCTGAGATCAAGACAAGTTCTCAACTTCCTGGTGATGCTTAATAATCAAGGAGGCTTCTGTTTATTTTTTTTTCTGTGTATTTCTCGTGAGCCTTTAATGAATGCAAAATCTACTAATGTTAGCTATTGTGAGAAATGAATATAGACAGAACAGTATCAACATTTGGCTAAGAATCCCATTCTTATTCAAGTTAACTTATTGGATGCATCAATGTTTTAGAGATCTTTGACAAACTAGTAGATGAAATTTAAGTTTCTTTCTGCTTTCATTTGTAGGCATACCGCTCTTCATTGACCAACTCCTAGAGAGAAAAAAAAATGATTTTTATAGTTGAAAGATATTGCTGGGAAGTATGTGCATCATGATTCAAATTAGGGAAATTGCCTTTAAATAATTCTAATAGGTTCTATTATTCCACCGACTCCTGGGTATGCCTCTTTCAATCTGTCAGTTTCCCAAGATCAGAGGGCTATTTTCAGGATGGCACCTGTTGCCATCAATTGGGGGAACAGCCGCTCCCCTTCATTGGATTATCTGGATTGACCATGTATATTGTTCACATTTATTACTTCCTTCTGCCCCTTTGCTTGCTTGATACCATGTATAACCAGCTTTAGAATTTGCATTAAAAGAATATAGTCCTGCTTTGGAGGAAGAGACATAAGGAGCAACAGGGGAAAGAGTATGTGCTGCATGAAATCTACTAAATGAGGCTCAGAAAATGAAAAGAATCTGGCTTTTGAAAAAGTTACTATGTCTTCCCATTTTATTGCTACAGATTCCAGAAATATCCACCACTTTGCAAGGCAATACACATATAATTATTCAGAGTTGACTTTGAAAGACATTCATTTGAATCCACTGAGGCTGCCATCTTTTTTCTTTTTCTTATGTTTATAGTTGCGGTGACTTTAGATTACAGATTCTTGTGAAGTTGAAAATCTAAACTTTGCAAACAAATCCAGACTTGTCATTCATTCCTTGTTTATTACTTTTTAAAGGTTAAAAGCAGTTCAGTTACTTATGTACAGGCATACACTGACAAGCCTAAAGTCCTTCAAATTTAAAATTTTTTAAAAAAATTAGATTTAGATGACTTTTGAAGGCCTTTACAGCTAATGAAATTATTCTGAAATATTCAAAGGTTCTCTGAAGTATTCCTAAAGGACTGGAGAATAAGTCTAACAGATATTAATATCATGATATAAAAATCTGTTGGAAAGTAATACTAGGTTTCTAGAAATTTTTTCAACATTCTCAAGGATATTAAAATTACCCCAGGAAATTCTCCATGGACAAATTGAGAGTTATGTTTTCCTTAAACAAAAGGATTTTTTCCATTAGAGAAAATGACTCTGGCATTCCATTAAGAAAAGAATGAACAACATGATCTTAAATATACATAGCCCCAAGTCTCTACCTAGAGTAATAGAGGTTAAACTTTCCAAGGATGATTTCTGTGCATATAGCTATTTCTCAAAGCCAGTCTCTAGGGACTCATGGTGTAGATTTATGAATCATGAAGGGCAAAGGGCGGCTCCAAACAGGAAATAAAAGAGACCATGAACCGATAACACATGCGTTTTGGCAGGCCAAAATTCCATTGTATAGATTCGTATGGCGATAATAGGTATAAAACTGACAGTGACATTAACCTTGATGTTATAAGGCTGGGCCTCCTAGGAGACAAACCTGAAAGGCCCCCATGATCTGTGAGCAGCATGCTGAATTACTTATCTCAAGCAACATGTTAATGAAATTTCCTATCCTTATTTTTTAAATCCTATTTTCAAAAGCTTAGTGACTTCAGGATGCTGATCTACTATTTGGGTTAGTTGTCACCTAAATCAGTTTATAAAATACATTTTCCTCTTCAGTAAGCATGCTTTTCCATGCTAGATATTTAACAAGCAACTCAGCATTGGAGCTAAAAAAGAAGCTAACACTATTGATCTCACCACTTATTTTTAGTGGGATTACAATTTTTAAAGAAAAGTTTTTAATTTTAGGGGACCCATTAAATACCAAAGGCAAGTTAGTGTGCTTGAAATTATTTCAAAACATATGCTGCTATATTCTTTAGTTTGAATTATTTTTGAGTAGGAATCATTTATCAGAGTCAATGTTTACATTTTATATGTGGCAACCCAGTGCTTATTTTTTTTCTAGAAATGAAATAAATAATTTAGAGAAAAAAAAAAGTATGGGCCAAAAAGGGAGATTGTTACATTTCTGAACTTCAATTTCTTCTCTTTATAGGATTTTGTTTGAAGACTAAATGAGATAATGTATATGACTATATCTAATATAATTGTTTGGCTTTCTAACTGTATACAAATTTTGAAAAATAGAATACTCTGGCGAGAATGAATAAGCCAAACTGACAGCTAATGATATTCCATAGTTTTTCCATTGACTGTCTGGGATTATCTAATCTTACCAGAGCAAAAGATAGATGATTTTGAAGGAATCTTATATAAATAATTTTTTTCTCCACTATTGGAGATCGAACCCAGGGGTGTTGTACCCCTGAACTACATTTCTAGCCCTTTTTTTTTGTCCTGGGTGTTGAACCCAGGGGCGCTTAACCACTGAGCCACATACCCAGCCCTTTTCAATATTTAATTTTGAGACAGGATCTTGCTAAGTTGCTCTGGGCCTCTTTAAGTTGCTGAGACTGACTTTGAACGTGCCATTCTTCTGTCTCAGCCTCTTGAGCTACTGGGATTATAGGTGTGTACCACTGTACCCAGTCACCTCCAGTCCTTTTTATTTATATTTTAAATTTTGAGGCAGGGTCTCACTAAGTCAGTGAGGGTCTTGCTAAAATGCCCAGACTGGCCTTGAACTGGCAATCTTTCTGCCTCAGCCTCTGAGGTCCTGGGATTATGGGCATGTGCCTCTCTGCCTGGTCACCAAACGAAGTCTTACTATAAGAGAAGTTAAAGTCTGAGTAAGAAACTGTAATACAACAGGAATAGGAAAGAAGAAAACAGGTCAACAAGTGAATAACCCCTGGGTTCAATCTCCAATAGTGGAGAAATGAAATCAATACACTAAATTTAATAATTTCACATTGTAAAAGGGAGGAGAGGTTAAAAGAAGAAAGTATTACTATGAATTTATCAGATTATACATGTGATCTGATAGATTTAGTTTTGAATAGTGTTTAATTGAAATGCATATATCTTAAGGACTCGTTATAGAAATGATATAAACATTGCTTCCATTGTGTCCTGGGTTTGCTCCCAATGTCAATGCATTAGTTGTTTTGAGTGCTAAAACTGTAAAATTTTAAACCTTCTTCATTTCCCTCTATCAACCTCCTAAGTGAAGTCTTTCTCTGTGTTCTTACAAAACTGATCTTTCATCTTGAGCAAATGCTTCTTCAGCAGTTCATTCCTGATATTAGCATCTTAATTGTAAATGGGATCTCCCATATCGATACCATGGTTTTCAAATATGACACTTATGCAAAATTCTTGCTTTTTATTTTTGAGAATGAAATACTACATAAAGAGAAAGGACAGAAAACAAAAGCAAAATAGTAAACAACAACAAAAACTCCAAAAGTCTAGAATCATCATCTTTATCATCAATTTTTTTATAGCCTCTGGAATAAAATGTTTCTGGAGTCAGGGGTGCTACTGTTGTGCAATCAGGTCTGCCCCTGGGATAAGTTGTTTCTAAAATGACTTCTGTTTACGAGTCCAGTTCATTCCTATCAGCAAGTTCACTAATTTTTCCTCTAGATTGTTAATGCATATTCAGAAATTACCATATCTTTAGATTACATATATAGGCAAATATTACGTTCTCAGAATTTTCATAATATTGAGAACTACTTAAGTTCAAGAGCACCTTTTTGTGACTATTCACATACAAGTCACCAGTCAGCAAACATATTTTTGGCTTGCATGTGCTTCCAGAAGAGAATGTGGTGTCCCTGCGTAGTGATACACTCCAGGGCTGGTGTTTCAGACTGTGTAAGTGGAGCATCAATTAACCTCACTTACATGAGTCGAATTGCACCATGTTCTGCTGCACTGTAATGTACTGTGGAAAAAAATCTATTTGATGTGCTACAATTTTCCTTTTTTATAAATAATTCTCTTTTCTTCAGTCTGTTTTCACCGTGGGCTATTTAGTATTTTGGTGGCTTTCCATCATAATAGTAATATTGTGATTAGTAATAATTAGAATAACCTACCTGGCTGTGGAGGAAAGGAGGAAATTGACTTTCTTTATATCAAAGAAATTTCACTGAATTATTTTTACTTTAAGACAAGCTTGTAAAAATAAAATATTTCGTTAGCAATTATAACAGATGATGATTTCAAATAAGTAGAAAAAATATCTGATGCTAGTAAAAATTTTTCTCAATTTATTACTCTGACCTTATGGAGAATTATATTTTCCTGAAGTAATGTCAAGAGTCACAACTCAAGTTGTCATTGTTTAGCATATCTCTTTCTTTCAACAACTCTTTTGTGTTTAGGAAATGTGTCATTTATTTTATGCTATTTATAATATTTTTATCATAACTGCAAAAGCTAGGTATCATTGTTTATTTATATGTGAAAAAGAAAGATTCATGGAAATTAACTCACAGTATTAGTAATGGTATAATCTGAGTCTCAAACTCAGATCCAAAGGTCAGTATTTTAAAATTCCAAACGAACCTATTTTATTCTAAGTGTGCCTTAAAATAATGTCACATAACTATAATGTAAATTCACCATGCATCTTCTAATTAGAACATAACTTAAAAATTATGTGTTTAAAAAGTTTTTTTTATAAGCACTCATTGTTGATAATAGCATAAAAGTGAAACAGGACAAAAGAAAGTAGTCATTTTATTAAGGTGCAATTATTGAGTCACCAATCTAATATCAAAAATTTTATAGATTTTAAACTGTACTTAGCAGTATTTAATGAGACCTGGTTCATAAACTGTGTTATAAAAGGAAAGATAAACAGCATGAATAATTTCCTTAAAATGATATAAATATAACAAATATTTAATAAGGAGAACTTCCAATTTTGATGTCTGTGCTTCCTTTCCAAATGTATCAACCTAAAAAATTCATTTAGGTTATTTGAAGTTTAATACAAAGTGATAAAGTACCACACTGATGGAAATTGAAATCTAAATTATGAGCTGTTCTGAAACATACAATAAATTCCTTGGGACGAGAAGACTTCTGGAAGCACAAGCAAGCAAGCAGTGGTGAAATCCATCTTTCCTCTGACTTCCCAGGCACATTAGGCTAATTCCCGAAATAAATCCAGTCAGCTGGAAAGTTAACCTCTCACTTTTGTCGAAGAAGTCATCTGCAGCCTTGAGTTTAACTGTTTTCCTTCTCCCTGGCCTTAGTCCTTTCTTTAGTGGCCCTGTATTTATGGTGTCACTTGGGAAATTTATCTACAGTAAGAATGTGTATCTGAAAATCATTCATTTTACTAAAGCTTGAGTGCAGGGATCATATATTACATAAAATCTCTTAAATTCTTTTAATGTGGATTCTTTTTTCTCCTGGGGCTACTTTAAGCCACCCACTTGATGGTTTTGTGTTTTCAACATTATATACTCAGAACTTATTTTATTTGGGCTTTGGAAATGATTAGATAAAGATTTACTTTGGACTCATTTAATTCTAACCTTTCCTTTAGGCTCAATTGGTAAAATAAAAAAAATAAAACCTCAACTGAGAGATTTTTTTCCCCTCATGTAATCAGAAATGCAAATGATAAACATGGGCATATTTACTTTAAAAAGGTGAGGTTTGGGATGTATTTTCTTTAGACTTTTAAAAGTTATTAAAAGAACGACTACTTTACATACTAAGAACCTACTATGCATATGTATACATATTCAAACTGTTGCTGATAAATCCTATTTTGTGCCAGAGCTAGATGATTGGATGTTTTATTCACTATTTTTAAAAAAATCACCTCTAATATCTTATAGTGAAACAGATTGTGATATATAACCTTCAATAAATTATAGACTGGTTAGTGCAGGTTATAATAGCAAACAGCAGTCACAGGTAATTGTCATGTGGAACTGACTGTGGGTCCTGCTCTGTTCTAAGCACTTGGCTTATTTAAATAATTTAATCTTCCAACAATCCAAAATACAGTATGGTTGAGAAATTTACTCAAGATTTTACAGGTATTAGGTGGTGAAGCTGGGATATGCTTTCTGTTGTCTATTTTCGGAGCCCATATTCTTAACTATTGTGTTGACAAATGTCATTTAAAAATAGCTATTAGAGGTTATATACTTTGATTAAATTTCCTAGTTTTCAGCAATATATACCTCTACCCTGAGGTTAATGAAATTATTTAATGTCTGTTTTAAGTAAAATATGGGTTAGAACATTATGTTCATGTGCATAATAATTAAAGCAAAGCCTTGTTGAAAACATCATCTGGTACACAAAGTCTTCTCCTCTCTTCCCTCAGCCAAAAGCTTCTTTTTTGCTCCATTTTCTTGTCATTATTTCTTTTGCTCTATTGTTTCCACTGAATATTAGCTATGATGACTTTTTATAGTGGTCAATCTAAAATAGAAAACAAATTTTGGGGAGTATTTTGGTATTATGGTTTGGATCTGGAATGTCCCCTAAAGTTTATGTGTTGAAGGCTTGGTCTCCAACACAGCAATTTTAAGAGGTGGAACTTTTAGTAAATGATTGGATCATGAGGTTTTTAAACCCATAAGTGCGTTGATCCAGTTGGTGGATTAATCAATTTGAATGGGTTACTGGGAGTTGGTGGTGAAAATGTAGGCAAGTGTGGCATAGTTGTCAGAAGTAGGTCATTGTAGGCATGTCCTTGGGAACCATATCTTGTCCCTCCCTTCTCCCTGCTTCCTACATGCCATGAGATGAGCAGCTTTCCTCCACCATGCCTTTGTTCCATGATATTCTGCTTCATCTCAGGCTCATAGTATTGGAGTCAGTCAACCATGGACTGAAACCTCTGAAACCGTGAGCTAAAATAAACCTTTCCTCCTTTAAGTTGTTCAGGTATTTTGGTCACAGTGACGAAAAGCTGACTAACACAGTTACTAAAGGCTTGGGAAGATCTTCACGATTCAGTTGTATAAGGACTAGAGTGTAACAATGTCAACTTTTAAAGTGAGTTCTGAGATTTATAGCTTGGACTGTGTTCTCTACTGCTTTTTATTTTGGTACAGATGTCTGTCTCTCAACTTTGTGTAAATTCTTTAAAAGTGGTCCAAACATTTTTGTTTTTTGTTGATCCATATCCACACTACCTTGGTTTCATTTAGAATACCCATACCGTGGTGTCGTTTTAAATAGATATTATTTTTTATTTATGAAAGTGATGTAGAATCATTGAGGAAGAGTCACAATTGAAGAGAGAAGAAACATAATTACCTGTAAGCCAAATAAAGAGATAATGTCTATTTAGTTTTGTTTAAATTTCTTCCTAGGTTCAAAGATATAGATAGATAGAGAAAGGCTGGGGACATAGCTCAGTGGTAGTAGGTAAGGCCCTGGGTTCAATTCCCAGCGCTGTGGTGGGGGGAGGCAAATACACACACGCGCGCGCGCACACACACACACACGGATAAATGTACATGTCATATACTTTTTTCTTATTTTGTACAGTTCCTCATAAATAGTTCAGTACCTTCATTTTTCACTCAATATTTTATCATTAAAAACTCACCTGTTAATTTTAAAATATGTGCATTTATAATATTCCTTTATATTGTAACAGGAATGCCTTTGAAACTGTTCTTTGACCTATCTCCCTTCTCTTCCCTAATCCCTTTTGCTGAAGAGAGGCCCCCTCCTGATGATTCTGGTTAACTAGCCACAGAAAGTCAAAGTCCATTGCAGATGTTCTGGTCAGAGAATAAAGGAGACAGTTCCTGGATGAGGAAGGCAGACCCAAAAAGTAGGGTTCCTGCTCTTGATACCTTTTTTCTCTCCATAAAAGACCTTCACACCCTGAAGCCCCCTAAGATAGAGCTCTGCAATTAAACAAAACAAAACAAAACAAAACAAAACAAAACAACAAAAAGCACTCTATCTTTTCAAGATGTTGTACCTTGAAGAAAACCTGATTTACTCCTACCAACTTTTATCTTCTGAATATTGGAACTTGAGCAGCAGACAGGCAGGATGTTTGATTCTAGTAGTAATATATTTTGGTGATTTTTATTTTTATTTATTATTATTATTATTATTATTATTATTATTATTATTATTATTTTGTGGTACTGAGGGTTTAACTCAGGGTGCTCTACCACCGAGCTACATCCCCAGTGAATTTTTTGTTTTTTATTTTGAGACAGGGTCTCCTTAAGTTGCTGAGGCTGGCATCAAACTTTCAATCCTCCTGCCTTAGCTGCCCAAGTCACTGGAATTATGGGCATGTGCCACCATAACTGCCAAAAGGCCTCTAATTTGATTAAACACAACAACTTGGAAACTTGAAAACATAGTTAACAAAAGAAAGAAAGAAAAAGGAGGAAAGAAAGGAATAGACATAGGAACTCAATAAGCTTGGCTGACTATGATTTCCTCCTTTCTGTGCTTGTCCTTGATCAGCTCATATGTTTGAATTCTATACTTCAGCTTTATTATAAATGATTTCTTGGGACAGTTTTAAAAATCTCTTTCCAGCCAGGCATGAGGTCCTGGGTTCTATCACCAGCAATACAAGAAGAAAAAAAAAAAAGGTGTTGATATTGCTCAAAAGATGAAAGTTGAGAAGAAGACAAAATTTAGATGGCTATGATGAATACTTAACTGAAATGTCTAAAAGCAAGGAGTGACATCTGAGGTCTAGTTTGGGAATTGGAGATGATCATTAGAACTCTAAGGCTGAATGAACCTTGTAAAGTGTGTTTGAGAGGACAGGTAGCTGAAGATTCTGATGGTTGAGTCATAATTTGAGAAAGGTAAGAATTGCAGATGCTTCTTAAGAATAGTGCACACATATGACGTCCAAAATAGGACAGCTGTCAAGGAGGTAGCTGTAGTCAATATCACATTAAAGATACGCTAACAAGGACTGAGCGTTGCTTTCACTGAAAACATTGACTCTTCCCTTGGGCCTACAAATGTAAAGAATTTGGCATCTCAGCCTCTATTCTGCTCTGCCTCTTTTGCTCTGAGTCACTTTGGATTCCAGAAAGAACAAGTTTGGTCATAAACATCTTGTGATAAGTCAAAATGACCCCTCAGGCAACAGTAACTTTCCTATCACTGTCCACAGGGCTCCACCTGGCCAGACAATGACCATAGTTTAACCAAGACTGCTTGACTGTGCATACTTCTGGTCCCCCTTGTTTATATTATATGGGAGTTTATGTCAGTAGCCCTGAGGACAGGACTGGAGAAGCTGGTCCCTTTGTCTTCCCAGTATGGCCATACTGATTAAAGTTCCTTTCCTGCTTTTTACCATTACATTTTCTATTTGGTTTATGGGGCAAGTGGCCAGATCAGATTATTGGAATCTCAAGAGTTGGACCTCTGGCCTAGGACTCTGGTAACAATACAATCCATGTCCTTCTCCTAGACCAAATAAAGAAAGCTATTTGTGGCCAGTAAAGGAATCAGAACCAGACTGGAGGTAATTTAACATTTAAATAAAGTAATTAACCTACCATTGGTCCTGCATAGTAATATTTAGGATGTTAAAAAATTATCAAAACCAATTAATATGTTTAACTACAATAAAACCATACTAGTTTAGATCTCGTTTGTTTAATATGTCAATAGAATAGCTAAACATTCATTGGAAGTAGTTTTCTTAACTCTTAAGAAATCCTAGCTTTTATAAATTAAAACCATGTATTCTATCTTTGATTAGTGTTCATTATTTGGGGTCAAATAATAAAATGCTTAATTTGTTGATTATATTTGTTGGTGTGAACTGGAATTTTATGCTGCTGGTGATAAAAACAGGTTGTAGCAATTCCTCTCAAGGTGGTTTTATTTCTAAAAATAAATGTCTTATTGGTTTATATATTGTGTTTTAGGCTCTCCCCCAACACACTGTTTTATGGAAAGAATGAAATTTTGCTCTTTGTGTCTCTATCATTGCACAGTTTGTTTTCATTTGTTTGTTTTTGTGGCCTTAATTGGAAATTTAATGTGCCTTTCTCTTGAAGACAAGAAGACACCAACTTTTTTGTTTTGTTTTGTTTTCTTGTGGTGCTGGGGATTGAACCCAGGGCCTTGTGCATGCGAGGCAAGCACTCTACCAACTGAGCTATATCCCTAGCCCCAACACCAACTTTTTTTTCTAAAGAGAATTATTCCAAGAAGTGAAGTCAGTCCTTCAGGGTATCAATTCAGAACAAAACTGGCAAGAAGTAATGGAAATTACTGCATTCAGAATGAAATTAGGAGAGCTGGACTCAGTTTCTTCCTTAGTAGAAAATATTTATACAAGATTTTAAAATAATATTCTAATTGACTTCATAATCAATTAGATTTCATAATCCAATATTAGTGGATTTTATCAATCAGGCTCTGGATTTTGACTACTCATATCTAAGTTTTCTCATCTGTAAAATTATGTGGCTAAAACATACTTTATTATTCTAAGGGGTTGCAGAAAGCATGAGCAATTTTTAAAATAAGCAAAGAAACCTTACTCTTGAAAAAAATTAGAAATGACTCTCACCTATAATATGGCTTTGTTTTATGCTCAAAAGACAGATGAAGTATTCATGAGAATTAAGAGGCATAATGCCAGAAACCATGAAACCCTGAAAGGAAAAACATTAAGAAAAAATTTAAAAAGCACTATTTATTCTTAAAGTGAAATCAAATTGCCATTTTGAATTTATTTCTACATTTTAAATTGCAGTATTTACTCAGTCAATTTCTTGGATAACAGCTAAAATGAAAAGCAACTTACTTAGAAATGAATTACAATAAAACCATACTAGTAGACCTCATTTATTCAGAATTTGGGATAACGTGGACAAATTTGAACTTGTCCTTTTTATTATTTATGAAGAAGGTATTTGCTAAGTAAACTTGGTGAAAAAGTCTTCAAGAGAATATCTTCAAGTACTTCCATATATGTGAAGAGAACATGTTTATATGGACAACATGTAGTGAAATTCAGTTGGCTTTGGTTTTAAAGATCTGTTGAGGTAGGAGAGTGAAACCATACAGAAGCAAGGGCATAGCTTATAAATGGCTGAAGTTAAATAATTCTGCATCAGTTAGACATGGTAACATGTTGTCCATCTGAAAGAAAAGGTCAGAATGTGTCTGCTTCTACTTAGGCCTAAATTTTAATTCATAGAGAGTAAGAACCTATCAATGTTGCACACAATAGTTCCTGGCATATAGTAGGTACTCAGCAAATATTTGAATGAAAGAACACTCTGAACTGTTTATTTCCCTTTCATTTTAACTTATTCATGTTTATTGAGCACTTGTTTACCCTCAGCCCTGTGTGAAGGACTGATGTGACCACACACTTCTAGTTCACGTATGTAGGAGTAAGAAGAAAAGTATAGGTGAATGGGGGTTTAGATTTAGATTACTCCACAAAATGGATAGGTAAGACTATTTTTTTTTCTTTTCTCCTACTGAAAAGGCTTTTAGTAACTCATTAGTTCTGTGCAATATGCTTGCTAGGATAATCTTAATTAGAGGTAATTTTGCCCTGTCCATCAGATCAACAATATTTTTAAATAGCTAATTATGTATTTGCTAGTTCATAATAAAGATTTTGGAAATCTGCCTGTATGTCTTAATTCAGAGACATAATTGAATATGTCCCTCAATGCCCAATTTGTTAGAATACTTCTAAAGAAATTAGTCATTAGCTAGAACTCAACACTAAATTTTAAGGTTACTTTTATAAAAGACATGTGCAAAAAAAAGTCTGGGTTTGTGGACTTCAGAATGGTTGGATAAAGTCAGAAAGAATATTCTGGAAAGGATTTGAGAGAGAAGTATATTTACAGTTCAATTGTCCTACCTTCTACCTTTAATGAATAGTCTTGTGTTTTGGGGCTCAAAAAAGGAATAGGGTGTCTAATGATACCACTATGACATACAAATATGCTGGTGGAAATATCTCCTTAACCCAGGAAGGTGGTAGAAAGAAATACTCTGAAATGTCATGTGTCAATGTATCAACTAGTGATTATGATGAGGAAAATTGACAAAATGCCCTTCTTTCTAAGAAAAGACTTATCCACTCTGGATTCTCCACACTCTTACTTCTCTCTAGGTGTCATTACCATACTGAAATAAAGAGTGTGGTATACATCTATTCAGAGTTAATTTGTGCTGGGCTCTGTGGCACATGCCTGTAATCCCAGTGGCTCAGGAGGCTGAGGTAGCAGGATCTCCAATTCAAAGTCATCTTCAGCAAAAGCAAGGTGCTAAGCAACTCAGTGAGACCCTGTCTCTAAATAAAATACAAAATAGGGCAGGGGATGTGGCTCAATGCTTGAGTGGCCCTAAATTCAATCTCGGGTACCCACCTACCTGCAAAGAGTTAATTTGCATCCTGGTAAGAAGGCTGTAGCACTGGGCAAGAGGTTAGTTAACATATGATGAGCCTAATTAGGAATCTTGTCAACAAGGTGGTGACTCGGAAGCCCTTACACTACAGGGGATTCTACTATAAGACCTTGGGCAATTCTATTTTTACCACTGACTAACACCAGAGGATTGGTTATTTAGCACAATGGATATGGATATGATTTTTGTGTGTGTGTGGTGACATGGATCTAGTCCAAAATGTGGTTTGCTGCACATAATATATGACCCTTCAGAACCCTGAACTAGTAAGCCCCAGATCTTAACCTTTCAGAATATTGCCTTGGTTTTAGGATTCTATAACAGTTGTTTGTTTTAATGTTTATTGGAGAATTTTGTTACTTATTTCTGACTAGAAAGTTCACTACATTATGCCATGTTTCAAATGAAACTTGAAAGCATATTTAAAGTCAGAGGGTCTAAAAGGACAGAAACTTGGGACTTTATCAAGCTTATGGGTTACACGGGTATTTTCAAGTCCTTTGCCTATAGACTTTTATTGGTGAGACTGGTTGTGTTCTGCTATTTGCTTTTATTTTTTTTTTTTTTTAACATACTCTGTAAGTTTAAAGAGGACAGGATATTTCTAAAATTATTGGAAGTTATTGACTGGCTACCAAAGATGGCTACAACTGACCAACCAGTCTGAGGAAATTTTGTCTCAGTTGTCAATCAGAGGAAGAAGAATTATGGTTTATGCTTCATAAGAAAGTACAGAAAGGAGCGCAACCAGTTTTGTGGATGTGTAGCAGGAGCTGCATGCACAATCTGCTGAACCTGGCTGCTAGGGTTGGAATTTTCTACTATTTATACACTGTTCCTTAGGGAGGCTGCTTAACTTTCTCCTGTTTCCATTTCCCCATCTGCACAATGGATTTAATAATAATAATAATAATAATAATAATAATAATAATATCTATACTTTATATTTAATGATACTAATACTATTATTTACCATTATAATAATAATATATTAATAATATTTAATAATAATATCACAATGTTGTTTTGGAGAGTTAAGAGTCTAATACAAGTGAAGAGTTTGATGTATAAGGAAGTATACAGCAAAATTATAGCTATCACAAAATGAAAATTTGAAGACTGAGTCTTGTGTTCTACCCACTTTGTGTAGTGTATTTCCCATTAACCATTCTATTGAAAATTGAGTAGTTTTGTCAACCTAGAATAAATTCAACTTAATCAAAAACAATTGGAGTTGTAATCTGAGAAAACACAGATTCAAGCAATCTTGAAAACGTGCTCTGAAATTTAATAAAATAGTGGTTGTAGCTTTAAACACAAGGGGGTTGGAAATCACCTTACTTGTTAGTCAAGAAAGTTGGTGTTGGCAAAAACTAAGCTATCTTATAAGAAATGGACTGGGTGTGTTCCCAGTGACCGGGCAGCTTGGGGGATGTACCCATCCCCCTCTCTGACAGAAGGTCACAGAGGTTAATATATTTCAAAGGTTAGCTCACATCTGAGGAATGCCTGTGTACAGCCATTTCAAAGGTTCAGCTGTGACATGTTATTAGCAATGGCCTCCCAACTCCATTTTAAGTGGCCCAAATCTAAGCTACTCAATTTTAACTTTCTTCCTTGACAGTTTTTACATGTCTATAATGTGTGTGTGCCTAATCCAAGCAATATTGACCAAATAATCAAGGGACTAATAGAAGACGATTTATCCGAATTGACATTTTCCTAAAAATATCAGGGATAAAAATTAACTATAATAATCTAATTTTTCCTGCTTAGTTGGAAAAAAATCTCAAATTGCCTAGAATATTTGAGTTCTGTTCAGTACATTCTATTATTCTTATTTCTCTGCTTTATTTCATGCAAAGCCTGAGTTTCTCAGACTTTTCAGAAAATAAAATTTTCTGTATTTATCAAATGCTTATTAAATACTTATTATGTCTGTTGCACACGAAGGGAATCTAAGGAGGTATATAACAGGTTCATTCCAACCTAAAGAGGTTTATTTATTATTATCAGCAGGACTGACAGAATACAAATATGAGGAGATGACCGAAAAAATTTCATTTTATAAATTTAATTTAATTTTTAAAGTTTGATGTGCAATAAGTGCTAAAAAACTGATTGAGAAAAATGGAAGGATTTAGGAATGTTTTATTTACAAAGTAGGATTTGTGTAATACATTCAAGTAAATATACGATTTCTGCTGAACAGGACCAAGTACAGAGGGTGTTCAATGAACCAGAGGAACTCTGATCTAGAAATAGCTCCCCATCTCTGTCTCAGGCTCCTCCAAGCAACCACCTTAACTATTGTTTTAAATAACTTGCTTCACCTTGCAACTGTATTGAAATTTTACCAAGTAGGGATGCACTTAGAAGGGATAACATAATCATTTGCTCATTCTGAGATGTGATTTAGTTAGTTCTTTCAGGGCTGTTGACATATCTGCACATAGTTCCTTCAATAATACCTAGCAAAGTGCTTGGCAGGCAGAAGATGGTGATGAAAACAGTTTTCTTCTATTTGGTTTATTTAATCAAATGATTTTTTAATCTATTGGGTTACTGAGATCAATAAGACAATTATTCAAATAAAGGAGGGAAACAGAACAGGGAATTTGAGAGTATGGAGTAATTAGGTGTCTAGAGAGCTTCAGATGGGCTATCAAACGTGGGAATTTGAGGCAAACAGGAGTGTCCTATTTGCTTAAGAGCAGGAAAGTGTTCTGTCAAGAGTGGGAGTCAGGACAGTCATGGTAGTGAGTACATCTTAAAGACAAAAGCAGTCTGGTGCTGAGATAAGAAGGAAATAAGGCAAAAGGCATGAGTAAGTAAAAGTGAAGGAATTCGTGTTGAGTAATATGGAGAGACAAATTTGGAAAGATAGCACTGGTCTGTGTTGAAATGTGGAGGATCATACTAAAGAATCTGCATTACATTTTATATGCAACTGAAAATACACTTGATTGTTCTACTTGTATCCCACTGCAATGTATTTCCATTAACTGAATTTCAAGCAAAGGGAAAGATAAAAATTTATCTTTGATTTCTTTGATAAATATTTGGAATTTTTAAAAAGGAGAGGAAAGTTAACAGACATAAGAAACATAACAACCAAATGCTGTATTTTAGACAGGGGAATTTTGAATGTGTACTGGGAATTAGATAATGATAAATAATTATTTTATTGGCTATGGTATTGGCATTATGTTAAAAAATTTCCTCATTTGTTAGAGATACACATTGACATATTTATAAGTGAAGCAATGTGATGTCTGAAATATGCCTTCTTAAAGGGATCACATTTCCTTTTCCCTCCAAATTGGTATCAAGAACAAAATATTGGCAATATTTTCATTACTCTCTCTCCTTATAGGATGTTTGAAAATGTCCATGGTAAGCCAAGTGTTCTACATTTTTTTCTTTTTTGTGGTGCTGGGGATTGAACCCAGGGCCTTGTGCTTGTGAGGCAGGCACTCTGCCAACTGAGCTATATTCCCAGCCCAAGTATATGAAAGTGTGTGGGGCTCTTGTAGAAACTTAGGGACTCAACAACTACCTACTCACCCTCTTGGATAAGCATTATTCAAGGGTCTTTTCCATATCATTTAGTGCTTAGAACATTCACACAGAGAGTTGAAATCAGATTCTTTTGACACAGAGGATGCCAGGGGCTTCTGCTCTCTCTCACCAGAGGATCAGAGCAGAGCTAGTTCACAGAAGTTTCAGATTTTGCAGTGATATATACTGGTTCCTAGAAATTCTCTTTAGGATGCATAATAGAGACAAGCTTATATTTTACAGTGTCGTGAAATATAAAAGTACAGTGTCACGAGCTGAGGGGCAAACTGATTCATTGTGATGTGCAGAGAAATTTTGAAAAAGGCAAAATATCTTCCTTTTATTAAATGTAGCATGGATTCCAAGCCTTTATACTGTCTAATAAAGGATCACAATCAAATACCACTACACCCTGACAACAGTACTTGAAATTAAAAAAAAAAAAAAAGAAAAAATTAGAAGAAAAGGAAAGTGTAACTGGAACTATCAAACATTTCTGATAGGAATTTGAAATAACAGCAACTTTGGAAAAGAGGTTAGAAAATTCTTATAAATATACACTTCACATAGAATCCAGATATGCCATTCCTAATGCTCCTAGAAAAAGTGACTACAAGAGAAAAGAAAACATATTCTTACAAAAACCGCATTGAAATGCTTATGGCAGGTTTGATACATAATATCGTCAAAATTAAAACCACCTAAAAGCTTGTAAATGGAGAAATGAATTGTGTTGTAACATCCATTCAGGAAATAATAGTTAAAAAAAAGACAAAAACAAAACAAAGTACTTACATTTGTGTGATATATATATGTATATATATATGTGTATGTATGTATATCACACAATATGCAATATGATTGGATCTCAAATGTTTTTTTCTGTCTTTTCTTTTTGATACTGGGGACTGAATGCAGATAGGGCCTCATGACCTGGATAGAGCCATAGAGTCCTCATGACCTCTCAAAAGTTCTACCACTTAGTTGCACCTTCTGTCCCTCAAATGTATTTTGCTAAGTAAAAATGTATTTTGCTAAGAAAAAGAAGCCAAAGTCAAAGGGTTATATGACATTCTGGAAAATGAAAAACCATAGGTACAGCAGAGCATTTGTTGCTAGAGGATGGAAGTGGAGCGAGGCATTGACTATGAAGAAGAATGAGAGAATAATTAGGGGTGTCTCAGTCTCTTTGTGCTGCTAAAACAAAATTCTTTAGACTGAGTAATTTATAAATGACAGAAATTTATTGCTCATAATTACATTGGGAGATCTAAGATCAAGGTGTCAGCAGATTGGGTGCCTAAATGACATCTTCTAGCTGTGTCCTCACATGGCAGTGGGACAAACAGGCTCCCTAAAGCTCATTTAATAAAGTACTTATTTCATTAGGCAAACAGGTAGAGCCCTCATGACCTGATGACCTCTCAAAGGCCCCTCTATATGCTGCCACCTTGGGGGTGAGATTTCAGCATAAGAATTTTGGGAGCTCCAAATATCCAGACCATAGTTGGGGGTGATGGAAGTCTGTATGTATCTCAATGGTGGTGGTGGTTACAGGTTTCCACGTGTTTGTCAATACTTAGAACTATACACTTTTAAAAAGGGAAGACTTTATGTATATAACTTAAACTTCAGCAAACCCGACCAAAACTGTGTATAAAAACCCTCAGAGAATGCTTCCTCAGTTTCTTGCACTAGATCCTCTTCTTTCCTTGTTTCTTTACCTGTGAAAATGTTTAATGGCTACATAATATTCTATCATTTAGATAAACTGTCACTGGTATACTGACTTACCATTAAAAATTTAGACTAACTTTTACTCTATTATAATAAAAGTTGAATAAAATAATAAATGATAAATAGCTTTATTTCCTCTACTGATTATACTAACATGATTGGGATTATTTTGATAGTCCTTTGTAATTGATATTCCTACTTTTGAACTAGGTCTACTGGAGTCTAAAGAAACAAGAAAATAATCTTCTTAATTTTCAGAAATGTAGATTTATATTTTTATGACCAAAATTTGTAGATTTAGCTTTGTGGAGAAAAAAAGGGCCGAGGTATTGCCAACTGAAAAATAAATCCTATCAACAATATTCAAAAAGCCTAGGTAAACTATGGCTAAAAAATCTGAGAAGCAGAGTAAATATTTCTAAGGGTTTTATTTCCTGATGAGAATATTGGTTCTCATATGCCAGAGTGCTGGTGGCTAATTTGTACTCTGGCCAAATGCTGCTTACATGGATAACTGAGGGCTCTGTGTCTAGCTTTGGGAGATATAATAATGGCTTGTACAAGAGATGTGTCAAGCAAGGTTGAAAGTGTAGACATCTTCATTGATTGTTTTAAATTCCGTCATTGGCTTTGCATGTGGAGCTAAGTCCTGAATCACTTCAGATTTGAGAATACAAAACACCAGTCCTTTCAGAATGCTAGTCCTGCTACCAATTCAAGTCTCCAAAAAGGTCTTTAATTAGACAATCCCCAAATAGCAACAGCACCATTGTCTACTTTATTAACATAAAATCTCTTCTGCAAAACTGCTTTAATGTACAATAGGGGAGAATCATTGGATAAAGATGGGTAGATAGGAGCAGAGAGAAGAGACATAGAAATGGGAAAAAAAAGAAGTCTGATTATAGTTTATCTCAAGGTGCTTGTTTTAGCTTTATTTTATGAAACTTCAACTTATTAACATTTCATTAAAAAAAAAGTCTGCCTCTGCTATGGACCTACATCACTAGTGAGAATATTTCTGTATTAAGACTCTTTGTGTGTCCAAGCATTTTTAATGACCCCCATTGCCATGGCACCATCTGGACACCTGACATTTTAAAAACAAACATTTCAGCATAATTGATGAATTCTTCCTTAGATGGCTATTATGCAGGACTGACTATGAAAGGTACCGGCAGCCTTCATTTCACCAAATTAAACTTTGCTAAGCAGAAATATCACATTGAGCAAATTAGTCTGAGTGTGTTGTAAAGAAAGCTGAACCTGAAGAGGCTTTCTATAACAATAAGAGCAATGGAGCCACAAAAACCAAACCATGAGAAATAACCTGATGGATTTTGGCCAGAGAAGACTCACTATGGAGAGGTCACAGGGAGATGTCAGTATGGTAGATTAGCTGAATAATAGCATACACATAGCTGCAGCAAAGATTGCTCTGCTAATAAATGACCCATTCATTGAATAGTAAAGATTATCCTGCTTTCTACAAGAGAGCATACCTTTTGCCTTAAACTGCCATAGATTTTGAAGAAAGATGGGAGAATTAGTCTAAAAGGTACCTGCTATTTATGAAGCACTTTTGATTCATGCATCCTTGCATTTTACATAATCAACAGAAATGTGTTACATATAACTGTTATGGGCCAGGCTATATGGGTAAAGACCAAACAGACTCCATTTTACCCTAAGACTCCATGTCAACTAGGAAATGCTTCTCCCATGAGGAAACCCGGCCTCTGTACCCATCAACAGTTGCCTAGCATAGCATGTTTGGCAACACAAAATGGCAATTCTCATACAATGTAATACTGTTCTCCTTCTGAGTTACATTTTTCTTGGGCAGTGTACCCTAACATTTGTTTAAATGTTAGTAACCATTCTCTGATTGTCATAGCAACAGTCACTTATAATTAATGCACTGACATGCTTTACTGTGGTATAAAAGGTGTACTCTAACGCTTGGAGGGGGTGGAAGGGTGCAGACTTGCAGCCTGCCCCTCCTTCCTGCCAGCTGGTGAATTTGAACCTCCAGCTGGTGAATAAAGATGGTTCCGTCTCCTACTTTAAGATCCACTCAGTGATTTACTGTGATCTCGCCATAACATAACTAACATTCAAAGTACTATGCTAGGTTCTAGTGTTGTAGTAAAAAGAAAGACAGACAATATCCTTACATCTTTGATTTTTCAAATCTACTTTGGTCCTGAGGGAAAGTTGGCAGAAGGTTGTAGCCTTCAAGCAGTTTGTGAATTTGTGAGTTACATATTATTTTGTAGATCAGGAAACGAACACACAGAAAGACTAAGTGACTTGTACAAGGTCTATATAAATGGCATTCATGTTTAGGTCTCCAACACAGTATATTTTGCAGAGTAGGAAGCTCATGCCAGGTAAACACCTCCCTTCTTGTTACTTCAGTCACCTTGAGATAAATGGGACCATAGGCCTCTTTAGATTCAGTACTTAAAACTCAGGTTCAGGGCTTAAAAAGCAGAGCTTTTAGGAGAAACTAGAGAAACTTAGGGTTTAGGTCTTCCATTAGATTAATTTCAGCTCTTGTAGTGAGATAAGATTTTTGAACTACCATTTTGAACCACATTGCTGTTTTTGGAAAAGTACATCTTGAATTCTGAATGCCTGATTTACAAATCAGCTTTTACCAATCAACCTGCTCTTTTAATTTCTTACCCTCAGATTGCTAAAATCCACTTTTCCATACTAGTTTCCAGCTCACACCATCATGAATAAAATAGGAACAAGGCATATTTTTTTCTTCTTTTATTCTTTCTATCATTTTTAGAATATTCTCCCCCAATGAGCATCTGTCTAGCTCCTGCCCACATGAATATGCAATAATTGATTGCAATCACCAGTACCCTGTGTATATGTGTGTAGGGGTAGGGGGTGGGGGAGTTTAAGCCCCTATACCACAATCAGAAACTCTAATTAAATTACTGTAATCATTGTAACCGAACTTCCCCCTATTTCATAAGATTAACAAAGCCTGATTTATAAAATTTCATAGTATGTATTATATAGAAGATAGAATGTTTATTCCCTCCAAATGACCAGGGAAATGGTAAGGTAAAAGGAGAAACAAAATGTACAATATAAAGAAGTATTTACCACAAGATTTTTCAGAAAAATTACATTTGTGAATTTGAAATATTTATGAGGCTCTAGTACAGCTATGTAAAAATTAATATATTGAAAATAATTAAATGGAGGCCAAGTAATGATCAAGCCAGTAGTCAGCCCATGTCAAAGACTGATTTGCAGACTAAAAATTCAAAGGACGGCTATATTGATAATAGTGGAAAAAATAAAATTAATTATTCTATTATGTAAATGTATTTTGCCATCTTTGAAAATTATGCTTGGTCCTGTTGTAATTAATTATATGCCTATAGAGACAGAGAATTTATAGCTCAGGTTTAGGCCTATACAAATAGAATTTTCCACACCAATACTAAGATCTAATTTATATTACTTGATGTTTTATATATAAATAGACTTCTAATGTCAAGAATTTATTTTTTGGACATAATCTGGTTGCTGGGCTTCTGCCCACTTTTACCCAGATCTATGATTTGGAAATCTGCTTAATATCTTACTCTCTGTAGGACTTGAAGAAGTTGCTTTTACTCTATGGGTTCTTTCTAAGAGATTAGAGCCCTGATTCTTCTACCCCATCAAGGAAGTGTCTCTATTATGCACTCTGTATCTGTGAGGCTTCTTGTATACCCCCCTCCTTAGATACTTCCCCTTTCTTAGCCAATACTGTGGAGTGAACCCAGGGGCACTCCCTCTGAGCTACATCCCTAGACCTTTTTATTTTTTATTTTGAGACAGGGTCTTGCTAAGTTGCCCAGGCTGGCCTCCAACTTCTGATTCTCCTGCCGCAGCCTCCAAGATGATTGGATTATAGGTATGTCCCACCATGTCTGGCTTTCTTTTTAGATTTTTATTAATTTTTTTCTTGCTTTTTTTTTTTGGTATGGGGATTAAACCCAAAGAAACTCTAACACTGAGCTATATGAACATTCCTTTTTATTTTTTATTTTGAGACAGGGTCTTGCTAAGTTATTGAGGGTTCTGCTAAGTCACTGAAGTTGGCCTTGGACTTGACATCTTCCTGCCTCAGCTTCCCTAGTAGAAAAGATTATAGGTACACCACCGTACTGTGCCTCCTTAGATTTTTCACGTTACTTTCAGTGGCATGTCAGACTCTGTTCTTCTCAGATTGCAAGAACCTATTAAATATTCAAGAATTTTGTGAGCAGAGCTCTTGCAGGAAATCAGTTACAGTGGAAATATTTAAAACAAAACAAAACAAAAGAAAACAAAGATCATTATGTTTTTTATCCCTGGAAATATCGCTTATCAACATACCATTGGATCATTGTGCCTTTCAGAATACATTAGGTAACTATGGACTGTGGGACAATGAACTATTATCGAAATATTTATTTGTGGGGATGTAGAAAGAAGCCACTGAGGTATATGCTCCCTAGGCTATGGGAAGGTAAAATCCTTGACTGCACACTCAGGATTATTCATGCTTGTGGGGAAAACTCCCAAGTGACCTGACCTGTAGATGGCCATTGCCCCAGGTGAGCTTCCCTCGTCCTTCTCTCTCCCTCCTCCCTTTGGTAAACTGTGTGACTCCTAATTGGACCATCCTTACAGACTATCATGTTACACTACTGGTTCTTTGTTCTCAGACTCCCCTCTTCTATAAAAGTGTTGTAATTCTTTAATACATTTGGAGACTGGACTAGAGCTTGCTTTCCCGGAGTTGTGGCCTTCGTTCGCCCTTACCCCCTCCAGAAGGGACAAAGAGCCCACAAGGTCGAGGCCTAGTTAGCCGGTGACAACATTTATTTTACATCATATTCTACTGGACCTTGTCCCAATACATTGAACTACATATCTTAAAGTGACTACTTCACCCCAGTAAACCAGTGTAGGTCTGGATCTTGGTTCCTTTAGTGTTTCCTCCATTGCTCTGTGAGCAACTAAGACAGGACCAGACAAATCTAAAACTTTGACTCTCTGAAAACTCTATGCACTCTGTCTCTTGCATCTGGGTTTGTCCTTTTGTACCCAGAAGCCTCCCTATGCTGGCCTCTGCTATTAAAATGTACCTATTTGTATTCTAAAAGCTAAACTGTAAGAGACAGAAATATCTACAGTTCTTTAATAAATTCTTTGACTATGATTTTGGAAGTATACACTTCAAGGGAGGTTTGCTAAGATACGAGTGATTCTGTGATGGCGATTGACAGCTGAATGTACATATTCATTTTGAAAATCCTCATTTAATGCTATTTAAACAGTTTTCTACTCAACTGTAGCATGGGGTATTTTATTAATGGAGAGTAAGTAAATTGTGGATGACAGTTGAGCTGGGCTTTGATATCACATTGGCTAGAAAGTTGGTTAATTGAAGATTCTGCTCCAGACAGAATCTCCTTAATGCCCATTATGTGTTTTTGAATGGACCTAAAATATCTGGCAAAAGGCTCCTCTCCTCTTACCAAGGTTATTAAAGATTTATCTCTATTACTAAAATCAGAAAAATCACATCATGTGCATGTTTGATCACATCATAACAGGCAGGGACATGACTATGCTTCAGATTTTGGGTGATTTTTTTGCCTTTCAAAGAAGTCATCCACTTACTGTTCCTTTGTTCACTGCATTCCTAAATAGACCTACCCTCTGATCTAGGTGTCATCCCACCACGAATCATTTGCTATGTTGCAAAGACCAATATTGAATGTGCATGAGCTTATATTGGTCCTTTAGATAAATCTTTGTGAATTCTCATTGCCTTTGACCCCCTACATACCACAAGTTTGTTGTTTAAAATAATTAAGATAAATGGTATTTGTCACCCATAACTCTCCAAAATATCATTATTATCTGTAGTACTGTGGATTGAATTCAAGGATGCTCTTCCACTACATTTCTGATCCTTTTTATTTTGTGACAGGGTCTCACTAAGTTGTGCTGCCTGGCCTTGAATTTAGGATCCTCATTCCTCAGCCTCCAGAGTAGGTGTGTACCACCATGCCCAGCTCAAAAATATGTATTTTGATAGAAAACATTATTTTTGTTGGTGTAATTTATAATTTAGAAGGCATTCACATTATCTTAATCCTTTTTAAAGTTTAAGAATATGGCTATGACACAGAAAGCTTTGAAGTATCTCACACTTTACTTGAAAAATTTTAAAGAAATGATCATATAAAATAAAATCTCATATTCCTATCCTACATTTCCACCATCTCAACACAAGCTCTACAATGATGACAATTCTAAATCACCTATCTGTTATGGAATTCTAAACTTCTGGCACTTAATACTTGGTGGCTGTTTTCTTACTTGGCTCTCCTTGGCTAAAATGATCAAGATCCGGAATGACTGCATCCATGTAATTCTTTCCAAATGTTTCCCTTCCTGACATTTTTTAGCCATATGGATCATTCCCATTTTCAAAAGGTGAAAAAGTGCCAGGAATAAAATAAATTTATGTTTGGATGATATAACCACACTGCAAATTAAGGATGGAGGACAAAACTGCCCATGTGCAAAAGGTAGGATTGAAAACCAACCTCCCTTGGAATCCATAAAACTCATCGCTTTCGGTGGAGCAAGAAGAGAGGAACTAGAAAGTACACAGCACTGAGCCGCAGCTCAGATTTGAAACATGTGTGTATAGGAAAAAACAAAATAAAACAGAACAAAATAAAAACACAAAAACCGGGCGTATTTTCAATGCAAGTTTTGTTCCATTGCACAGGACACAGGCAAGCCAAAAATGAGCTAATTTTCAGTGCCATTTACATTATCTGCCAGGTGTTAAACTCATTACAGACCATAGCATCATTTTCTGGAATCATCTATTCCTTCATTAGCCATGCTCTCTTTATATCCTCCAGCACATACATTTTAGTGGATCTTCAGGGAGAAAGATCTAAATAGTTTTGTTATGGCTCCAGTCTGTTTTCATTGGTTGAAATGGAAGAAAGTTCAATTAACTAGAGGATATAATAATAAGCACAGTCACAGTTTTATTACAATACAGTCGCAACATGTATTGACCACTGCTCAGTTCATTGCTGGACATTTTCAATGATGCAGAGAAAAGAAAAATGTAGTCTGAGTCCCAACTTCCTCCATAACATGGGGATAGAAATAGTGACTACCTTGCCTGACTGTTCTGAGAATAAGAAACAGCATGTGTAAGTGAGAGTACCAGGGTACATGGTGCATAGTAGGTACTTAATGAATAGCGACAATTATGGACAATAATAAATTTATACTTCTCACAAGCTAGAGGGGAATATCAGTGTGAAATATCTGACGAACAAAACAAAAGAAATATAAAATCCACCAACATCCTGCAGGAACCACCTGATGGTCACAAATCATTTAAAAAGGTGACTGCAATTACACTTACCCAATCCTTTTTGTAAAAAGACATTCTTTGAAAAGCTAAGTATAAGAAGACTAAAAGGGCCAGGCAACAATTTCTGCTGCTCTCAGCTGTAGAGGATGATGGGATTGCTCCCAAGGGGGCCTTTTAATAAAGTTCACTTTATTATTCTCTAATACATTTTAGCAAGCTTCACTGGCTATAACCATGACTTTCTTAAATGAGAGATCCTTTTTCTTTTCAAAGAAGCAAATCAAGATTTCTTATCATAATTTGGATATGTCTGGAAGACAAATTCATACCTCTCATTGTTCAGTGACTAGGCTCCTATTCTACACCAGTTTACTTGCTCACTAAACGTGCGAAAGAGAAATAAAGCCATATATGCAATGATTATTTGAAAAATACAGAACTCTGGAATTTTCTCTATGGAGAGCTTCTGGGGCTTCTGTCTGAATAGGCTGGACTTTTTATTTTTCTCATCATAAATTAAATAACTTTAATCTTTATAGAATGAAATGCATCAATGAACCATAAGCTGGCTGCTGCCTCATTTAGAATGAAGCAATAGTGCAATTGATTCACAGAAGACTTCTTTCACTTTTGTGTCTGAAGCACATGAATTTAGCTGTCAAAAGAAAGACTAGAGGTATATCCAACTGACGATGTAATATGATTTTCAACATTAAAGTCTGATTCCATCATTCTAGGCTCTCTTGTATTAGAAAGCTTATTAGAACAAATACAATGGTACATCATTTATGAATTTGTATTTTCCTCCTCCTCTCTTGAGAGTGCTGGTTTTCTTCTCAAGAATGAGCAAGATATATAGTTTAAAAGAGGAAGTCCATTTATGTTGGGGAGTAAACAAGGCAAAGACTATTTCCTCCCTTAGTATTTATGAATTCGATTTTAAAGGCTAACATTATTCTGAAGAGTCACTGATCCCCGGATTTCCATCTCTGTAAGTGACTTCTTGTTAAAATGAAGATTGAACTCTAAATTTGCAATTCCCATTGGGCTGCAATTACCATATTTATTTACATAATCTACCTGTTGTTTTTACTCTGAAATTGGGAAAAGATATTATGTAAACATCTGCCTGCTGGTGTAACTATTAATTTTAGGGAGCATTACTGATATTATAAATCCGTTTCCCTGATAATTAAAGAAAAAATTTCATAGTATTAACATAGTAAGGAATTAAGGATACAATTCATGGAATTAAAAATGACCCACAGACTTTATTTTTTCTAAAATATCTTTTTCTTTTATAATGGGAAAAAAATTTAATGAAACAATGTAAGAAAAAAGAAGAGAAAGGATTTTTTAAAAGATTGATGGGTGATGTAACTAGCACAGCTAAATAAAGATAGAGAAATTCAATGACTTTGTCCTCCCCTATCCAAGTGATAGCAAGCTTGGGTAGAGGAAACTGTTTTGTTTTTGTTTCCGTGGTACGACCTTGAATTTGCAATCTTTCTGACTCAACCTTCCAAGGTGCTGAGACAGCAGAGGTATACACCATGCTCTATGAAACTGTTTGTAACATTTAATGATTTTTCTATTCATAACAAGGCAAAAGTCTTCATTAGCCATGTAAACCTCTGAAAATAATAAAATATGTTACACAAACATACCTTCAGTTTGAAGATATATATATGTGTGTGTGTATATATATATATGTATATATGCGCATAAACACAGGACAATCAATGCTTCTTTCTAAACATTCAGAGAAGCCACAACTTCCCACCAATTCCAGTATGTGCTCAGAGACCTTCATGCTTTTGCCCTCCAACATCAATCTGAAACTTTTGCTTTGGATGCACATGTAAAGTTATTATTATTTTGTAGTTGTTGAAATTCCCTTTACTTTTTTCCTGTGTTTGGTCTTCTGTTTCTTGGGTGTTTGTTCTGTTTTGTGTGGTTTACTCCCAAGTATAAATTAACCATATCTTCCAGCTGTTTCTTATGAAAGATTAAAAGGGAAGTGTTTTAAAGTAATTTGCCTATCTGAAATTGCCTTTATTATATTTTCATTTTATTGATAGCTTCAATGTGTATGATATTCTAAGTTGGAAATCTTCTCTTAGAATTTTCACAGATTCTTGTCTTCTAGCATGTGAATATTCAACAATATTTTGAGAACCACAATGTCATTCTTTTTTCTTCCTTGGTGGAGTAGTATCTGTGATCACTGCTGCCCTCCCAGCTGCCTATACCCCTTGGTGATTCTGTAATTTCCCCATGGTTTATCTCACAGTAGGTCTTTAAAAGAAATCAATACGTTAAATAGTCATTGGATCCTTCCAGTCTAGAGAATCATGCCCTTCTGTTCTAGCAAAATTTTCTTTTGTTTTATCTTTACTATTTTTGTACTTAGACTTTCTGTGAGATCCCTTTCTAGAAGCCATTTTAGTCAGATGTTGCATGTCTTGAATTGATTCTCTCATTAAAAACTTTTTCTTGCTGAGCTTGGTGGTGCATGCCTGTAATCCCTGCTGCTTGGGAAGCTGAGGTAGCAGGACTGCAAGTTTGAGACCAGCCTCAGCAATTAAGTGGGAACTTGTCTCAAAGTAAAGAATTTAGAAAGAGTTAGGGATGTAGCTCAGTGGTAAAGTGCTCTAGGATGCAATTCCCAGTAGCAAAAATAAATAAATAAAAATTAAAATTAAAAAATTAAAAAATATAAAAAAGATTGGGTTGTAGCTTGGTGGTAGTGTCTCTGGGTTCAATGCTCACTACCACCAAAAGAAATAATTAAATTAAAATAAAACAATTTTCTATTGACTTTTTTTCTCAATTTTCTTGGAGGTTTTATCAACTGTACCTTTCATTTCTCCCTTTATACTTTGCTTATTTGCTACAATATTGCAAATATTAAAGGTCTTTAAATTTTTCTGTGAATGTTTTATTTCTTTTTTGTAGCAAGTTCTTCTATTTTCATGAATCTAATATTTTCCAGTTCTGCTCCCTGGTTTGTATCTTTTTGTTTTGTTCTTTTTTGTTGCAGCTGCTTCTCATATCTGGTCATCCTTGACTATCTAAGTGGTGCCAAAATAATCTCTTCTGGGACATTCTGTCAATATTCTTGTTGGCTCAGGGTTTATGATAGGGTGATTGGAAAATGAGATACCAATGTCTATATATCATTATATGTGGGTATTTTCTCAAGTACCACTAGTTTTTTCCAAAGAAGAAAATGCCAGTATCATTCCTTGTTTTGTGCTCTGGGTATAGGAGGTTCATGTCTAGGATGGATACTTGAGTTCCTTTTTTCATGATTTCCTACCAGTACCTCTTCTTGGGATACATTTATTTTGATATCCATGGTTTTTAGTTTAATTTCTCTGAAGTTTTATACCCTCATTTCTTAATAGAATGAGAGAGATGTTATCTCCTAGCTAGATGTGAATAAGAAAAGGGATTTGGTGATCTAAGTGTATTCTAGAGACTTCCAAATAGTTTTCCTGTTTTCCATCTCAGATCTTTCTTTTATTTCCATATGCATGGGAATCCCAAGGACACAGCTTATCTAGGTTTTCAAAGTGTAGGGAGTGAATCAACACACTTGTCCATGTTCTCTAAACTTAAGCTTTCTAGCTAAGATCCTGGAATAAAGTTTTCTGTTTTGTTTTTGTTTTTTAATGCTATGGCCACATAAAAAAAAATAAGGGAAGATGCAAAATACTATGAGAAAAGCTAAAATTTGTGGTGAACTTTAGAAATTATTTCCAGATTTTGACTAGCTCACTTTAAGGAGTTCTGGCAATTTTGTGTTGACTTTGGGCCTGTGTGCAGGGTCTTGAGTAAATTTCATTCCTTATATAGCTTTTTTTTTAATTTTTTTTAAATTTTTTTTTTAATTTATTTTTTTTTTATTGAACACAAATGGAGTACAGCTATTGTTTCACTGGTTGTACACAAAGTAGAGTCACACCATCTGTGCGCTCATGCATTTACACAGGGCAATGGTATCTGTCACACACTGTTATTTTGAAGCTTTCTTTAAAGAAGATTTAGAGTTAAAGAAATATCTTGAACTTGGTTACCCTATACAAAAATGGGAATTCTTAGTTTCTTTTAACCAGTTTGAATGGTTGAAAGAATATTAAAGATTTCAGCAAAACTTCCTAGAAGTCCCATGAAAAGAGGCCAAAATCTGAATAAATGAAGTAGATGATTGATGTAGTTCCTAAAGCTGTGTTAGAAAGAATAGACTCAACATAACTTTTACCAGTATTCCCCAGGCATAAAAGGAAGGAGTAACTAATAGAATTCCAACTATGGATGAAAGTTAGAGTTTTAATAAAAATGGGACAAAATTATCCATAATATCTGTGAGTTGCTAAGGCACATTGACCTACTAAAGGATATCCTGAGTCTTCTCACCTTTCTTTCTTCACTCTGAGCCTAGGGAGTTTGACATTTATGGACTACATCAACTAGGATCACTTGCCTTTTGACTTCCATTTGGTTCAAGCAATGGGAGGTTCCAGCAGAATATTAGAGGGTAAAAGAAAACAGAAGTTGTGGCATTTACATCTCTGATTGTTTACCAGCCAGGCACACATTCTCATATGTTGCTTTTCTTTACTTGAAGTCTGGTTCTAGTTGGGTGGGCCTCTTAAACAGTACAGCTCTTTTTGATTTCTGATAACCCAATGTCTCATCAAGGCAAGGTGTGGAAGTAGTTGCCCTCCTTCTGTGACTAGTCAGAATCCTGACAGATGCATATGCACTGCATTGTCATGTGATCATAGTGTCAAGTGAAAAGGGCTAGTGGTGGGCCGTTATGATTTGGACAAGTACTATCCAAAGACGTACCAGTTGAGGGCTTGGTCCCTAGTCTGTGGTGCTATTGGGACATGGTGAAATCTTTATGAGTTGGGGCGTGGATGGAATTATTCTGGTCATGTGGGGTTGTGCCCTTGAAGAGGACCCTGACCCCTCATCTCTCTTTTGCTTCCTGACTGTCATGTGATGAGTAGCTTCCCTCACTATGTACTCCTGCCATGATATGCTGCCTTGCCAACAGGACCAAAAGCAATAGGGCTACTGACCAAGTACTAGAACTTTCAAAATAAATCTTTCCTCTTTTAAGTCGATTGTCTCAGGTAATTGTTATAGTAATGGAAAGTTGACTAACACATGGGCTGACATATTATGTGCTTATTGTACATAATATCACAACAAAAGTTAACATAAATAAATACAATTATTTTGAAATTTCAATGATTTATATTGTTTATTTGCTATGGAAAATGTCCTTTGCCTTTGGGTTCATGTGTAATATGCTCATAATTTAGATTGCCTTAGTTATAAATTGCAATGGAGTGTGCATCCTGGTTACCTTAGAGATTGCTTCTTTCCAGTAGAAAGTGGCAATTATGGTCTGCAGGGGAAATCAAAAATAGTATCTGTTTTAGTATAAGCTCAGGAAGATACAAAGGTGGTGAGTTTTTCCATGGATTATCAGACGTGGCTTTCCCTATGTTACATAGTCTCATAGTCTCACAAATCCCAATACACTATTCCTTGGGGAATTGCTTATAATTCACCTATCATTTTCACATCCTGGAAGACTAGTAAACCTGGAGATTTTGATTTAAATATTATAGCATTAAGTGGTTATTTGAGAAAACAGACCTATGGATAAATAGATGGTAAAACACATAATAACTACAGTATATAATTACATAGTATACAATAGCCTCTGTGGTTGTTAAAGGCCAAACAATAGCAGACATCATGAGGCATACATTAAGAGCAAACTGTGTTATTCAAAATCCTGAGACTCAGAATGCACTCAGCAAGAAAAGAGGTTCACATGCTATTCACTGCCAGAGTAGCCAAGAATACATTCCTGTCCTCTGAAGATGCAGCCTCTTACAGTGGAAAATACTGTGGACGTGGCACTTTGGTAAATCTAGTGTAGTGATAACTGCACACCCTACAGACATTTTAACAGGCATTTTATGTTCTAATTAGTAAGATCAAAATGAAGATTTTTTTTGTCTTCTCCAATGTGATTTTAAATTCTAGTTCAAAATTGAGATTTCAGGGCTGCCCCTGGCACTGGTTTTTATGGTGATACTTGTGACAGAGAGACTTTAAGGTGATTCTCATGGTCTCTTCCTCATTGTGTCCATATTGAAAATCCTGTCCCACTGAGTCTTGCTGTTGGTGATGGAGACTCTCCCTCTCCCTTGCTGGTTTTAAAGAATTACGGTGCCATGTTGTCAGAGTGCTGTGGAGAAGAACATAGGCAGGGAACTTCAAGCAGCTTCTAGATCTGAGAGAAGTCTCTAGCCAATGGCCAGCACGAAGCCACCCCCTTCCCCATTCTTACAGCCAGAAGAGAGATGATTCAGCTAACAACCTGAGTGAACAGGAAAGTACATCTGTCAAGCCTCCAGTTGAGACCTAAGCCCTAGTTGACACATTAATTGGAGAGGACCTGATTAAGCTCTTCCCATACCTATCTGTGGAAACCATGAGATAATAAATATGCATTTCATCAAGCTGCTAAGTTTGTTCTAATTTGGTACAAAACACAGAAAACTGACACATTCACCATTGACTGAGTACCATGGGGGATGCATTATTCCCAGTATTTAAAAAAATTACGGAAGAGATAAATGCATGCACCTAAGGAAGTTAATAATGGACAATTTCTAATACAAGTGGCTAAAAAAATTAAATAGAAGATTTTTTTCCTTTCACATGCAAAGAAAACTATTTACAATGTCTAATAACTAATTTTCATTAAGTGTATATGAGAACACAATAGACTTTAAGGGGGGTTTATAGAATTGTACTGAAGTTTTTATCAAGGTCTGTTACATTTCATGTCACATGTATATGTTTTTGACATTCTGCCTTCCAGGATAAGGAATTGCCATTCTCTGTCATGTGAGAACATGTATCTTGTCATTAAATCCTATAACATCAGATAGAGATAAACTTCACAAAACCCAGCAATGCTAAAAGAAAATCTGTGACTTGCTTTGGTATTCACTGCCCACTAACCAGGAGCACTAGAAATCTGTATCATATAGTTGGTACTGTCTTAGGTGGATTTTTTTTTTTGCACAATTTTGTGTCTGAACTCATGAAATGAAGCATAAACACACCAGATTTTACTAACAAAGGCAGAAAGAAAGGGAGTTGGACGGATGGAGATAGTACAGATACTAATTTTTTTAAGAAGTTGGGCAACAATTCTTGCTAGTTCTTATGCTTTTATCTCCCAACATCTGAGACTTTAGGAATTTATATTGAAGTAATAAAACAGTGACTAAATCCCAATGTATTAGAAAGAGCAGTTGCAGTAATAATTAATATTAGGGGTGACTGGCACTGGAAACAGGGAAAATCTCATAGCAGTACCTCATAGTGCTGTGCTAACATTGTTGGTCTTGTCATTGATCATTGATGAAAGCAAGGAAGTGATCACTTACAAGTCAGATCTACCAGCAGTCTTCAAATACAGAAGAATCCTTATTCCTTGCTCTCTTTGGTAATATTTTAGTGATTGTTAAATGAACATTGTTTTTTTTTTCTGCTCCAAAGGGCAGAACGAACCAGCCTCCTCTTTTCTTTCCCTGCTGCACTGTAAGTGACCTTGGAGGTCAGTTAATTCACTATCATGAAACAGCCCTTTTGGTAGCCCATTCTTTTCCAGATATATGTGGCTTTAAGAAAATACATAAGAACCAAGTTTTAGTACTCCTGCATGGTCACCAATTGTATGGGAATTGCAGACAGGAACAACTCTGCTCAGAGCCAGGCACCCAAAGCGACATCAAAACTCAGGGAACCCTTGGTGCAACAGCCATGGGGATGGATTCACCGTCAACAGTGATTCTATCATTGTAGTGTTACTACTTATGCCATTTCTTTCCTCTACAAATGTCCTCCTGGAAAGTGTCATATAAGCTGTGATTCCTAGGTAAAATAAATTCTATTAGGTGGACCTTGCAGTTTAAGCGGCACCACTAATAATGGCATCATTAATAATGGCATCCTGAGTGCTCCCTTCCCTCAGGCTCTTGGCGGATGCACTTCTGTCCTCTCGATGCCACTTGTCCTCATAAGCAGTAGTTGGTATAGATAATGAATGTCTTTCTATAGCAAGTAAACCATAAGCTATGTAAAACTCATAGAGGAACAATAACTCTCTTTGGAAATAAAAAGGTAGCAATAGCAAATAAACAACTGTTTGCGCCATTGCTATCACTTCATTTCTTTCTGGAAGCATTTATTACTTGAGTTTCATGAGCAAAGTTGATATTTTTAAATAAAACTCCTCCATGATCCCAAGATAACTCTTAGTTCTCACAGTCTAGATGGAAATGTGTCCATGTTGTACAATTTATATTCCTTCTCTTGTATAAGACTCCAAATGTTTCTCAATAACAAACCCTTCTTTAGTTGTGCCCTGAAAAAGGCCATCTAATAGCTCATTTATCCCCCTCTGAACTTCTCTACACCTTAAATGCGATTTTATAAAAATAAAAATATATGTGATTATCTAGAATGAGATCCCAATCAATCCACAAGAAAGTATCATATGTGTCTAGAAATTCTTTACCGGGAATAATCCAGAGAGGAAGTAAGTGTGTTTATCTATGACAATAACAACACAGATGCCCAGTAACCAAGTTAACTTTACCACCATCTTTATCAAATACTATGTTTACACTGGAGACAATCAAGGAAGGGGAAACCTGTATTATTATATTAACACTATGAAAGTATGTTTCTAAACACATTTAGCCTCTAGCTTCTGAAGTAAGATGACTGCTTAAAATGTAGTGTTCAAATTGGCATAGATTATTTAAAGTTTAGAGACATCATAACATAAGCCTCAAGATTCAGTTGTTTCAACCATTTTCCACAATCATCTTCTACCATTACTTATTATTAGAAATACAAAATAGAATTTTTCAATAGAGGAGAAGTTCTTTTTCTGGTTAAACATGTATGTAAATCTGTGCACATGTGAATAAATGTGTGTATAAAGGAGTAGAAAGAGGATACTTTGTTGATTTTTATTTGACATTCTAACAATTTAAAATCAGCTTGTGGAAAAAAGGGATAAAACAGATTACTTTAATGAAGTTAATCAAAAGCAATTATTTTTAAAATTAAATGTAAGAATCTTTTGACTTTTTTCTAGTAGTTTCTTTTTTTATAAAGGTTGAAAAGACTGGAGTCTCAAGGGACTGTTCAAATGAACATTTGTTTTTTTAAAATATTTTTTATTTGTAGATGGACACAATATCTTTATTTATTTTTATGTGGTATTTATTTTTATGAGGATCAAACCCAGTGCCCTGCACTGTGAGGCAAGTGCTGTACCACTGAGCCACAGCCTCTGTCCCTCAGATGAACATTTGTATACAATAATTATCCTTTCTTGACTTATTTAAAGTTTAGAGAGATAATAACATATGTCTTAAGTGTACTCAGGCCAATTCAGATGAAGCACAGATTTGACACCATCAACAGAAAAGCAAAGGTCACTCAGGAAAAAAAAAAACAAAAAACAAAAAAAAAACCTTGTTTTTTGTTTCTTAAGAGGAACAATAAAGAGAAGAAATGCAGGACCTAGGGCTTCTCCCATGGTAAACTACTGTAGACATACAGAGGTGAGTTTTAAAGACATTTGGGGCAGGAGTTGAAGAATCCTGCTGTCAGGCAAAGGAGGAAAGAGTGGTAGGATTTTCATTGAGTTGCTTACCAATGCCTTCCCATAAGGCTTGTCCAAGGCACAACTTGAGACATCTCACTGCATCCTCTCAACAGTCCTCATTCTCTTGGAAAGTAGCAATACCTCTTGCCCTTCCTTCACTAAACATTTTCTCTACCCCAATGTGGGTCAAATCTCTGTGATTATTCTTTCCCAGGTATTTGCATTGAAAATATTACATTTCTTTAAGGAAGACAGTAAAATACATTTGTAAAGAACATGTGATATGGAGAGAGTTCTGGGTTCCAATACCAGCTTCTTTTCTTCCTTCTTTCCTTTCTTTCTTTCTTTCTTTCTTTCTTTCTTTCTTTCTTTCTTTCTTTCTTTCTTTCTTTCTTTCTTCTTTCTTTCTCTCTTTCTTCCTTCCTTTCTCTCTTTCTTTCTTTCTTTCTTTCTTTCTTTCTTTCTTTCTTTCTTTCTTTGCCTCCTCTGTCATGTTACTATGCTTTTCTGAGAATCATCTGGACAATCAGATATTCCTTACATGATCCATTTGTGAGTTCTATGAGACAATGTATGTAAAACCACATAGACTAGTACTAGTAAAATGGGGGAGAGGGCCCCAGTTTTATTTCATTAGAGAAATGTAGGACATGAGCAGCCAGTAGAGATTTCTATGAGACTTAAAGACATTTTCCTGTACTCCAGATATAGAGCCACAAGGGTGATGACTAAAGCTTTTAAATGATGGGTTAATCTACCCTCAAAATAACTTTTAAAATGGTAAAGTTGAATCACAAGTACAAACACCTGCAGCAATTCTTACAAAGTCATTTGTGTGGCTCTTGGGACTTTGGACAGGTGCCTGTAAGAAGCCAGAATTGAAGCCTTCCTACTTATGTCATTCAGCAAAGTTGACCAAATACTTTCAGATTGACAACTTGTTCAAATGCCATAGCACTCTTGTGAGTTGGTAGTATTGTCCTTATTTTAAATATGGAAATATTTTCTAGGGAGATTAAATGGCTCTTAATGGTGGTATGGGATCTCACCCAGTATTTTGGATTCAGAGTCAATGGAATCTTTTCCTCTGCACCTACTGAACTCTATTCTATGGGTATGAAAACTAATGATTATGAAAAAATAGTAGGAGTGATGGTTTTATAAATTGTGGATCAGAAGCAAGCAAGAAATGTCCCCAAACACATTTCAATTATCAATGAGTACTTCTGTCTTGCCATTAAGAGATTATCACATTACAGTCACCATAAACCAAAGAGCAGCAGCAACAACCTTGAACTTAGAACTACACTTCCTCTAGTGTGGCAACTGCATAGAACTTCCTACTTACTTGTTATCTTTATGCCAAGGAAAAGGGAGGTTACCTTGATGAATCTTTGTGGTTTATCTTTTGGTGTAGAAAAATTCAATTCTACAGTTTTCTTGGTAAATCTATGTTATAATCAAGATTCACACTACCGTTAACCTTTCCTTTGCCAGCAAATAGCAATTACAGGAAAACTACTGGGTAATTCTAGGGCTTTGTGTCCCTGAATGTGGGAGTGATTTAAACTGTTCTGACAGTAAATTTGAATTGTTTAACATACACTTTCTGTGAATTAGAACTACATTTTAATGACTTATTTCACCTCCCTAAATGCATGATTTTAACTTTTTTTAGACATCAAGTGATTGCACGAGTACAGAAAATTTAGAACACTAGTAAGAAAACTTGGAATAAATCAGGAAACATTTTCTTCTTTTAAACATGACTTAAATTGAGTATAAAGCAGGATTCTCAGAAACATCAAATAATTGCATGATGACTAGAATTTTTCTTTTTCAATGAAATAGATAAAAATATTCAATGCTTCCATTTTTAAAATGTTCACAGTCTAGTTTCAATGAACTAAATTGTCAAATAAGCTAAATAGCAAAAATTAAAAATGGAACTTTCTTCCTCTACTATCTTTTACTACTCTTTTCTTTCTCCCTTTTTCCTCAAGTGAAACCTATTGCATATCCTGTCTCCACTTTATTTTTTAGTTTCCAACCTCTGCTAATCTATAAGAATTCCACCTCCATTTCCTTCCTTCCAAATGTTTAGAGTGATGTATATGCTATCTCTTCACTTATTATATTTGTTAGCTGTTCACTCATTTAATTTATATGGAGATAACCCTTCTTTGTTCCTACTTATTATTTCTCTTTTAGTTCTCGCTGGTCTTTTGATGACCAGGCTTTCTCTTTCTACTTCATTAGTTGAAGGCTCTCCTCTCGTCATCCCAACCCATCTTATTTCAACATGGGGTGGATCTCGGATTCTGTAGTGATAATAAAGTTTCTACATGGTGTAGAGATGGGGAAACAAATACCCATTGCCATATTCCACTCATAGGCTGGAGGCCAGAATAGGATAATGATAGCATTGTACATGTTGTAAAGCAAAAATTACTTTGGACAAATTCATTTATAGATCCATACTCACCTTGACAAGAACATAAACATTGCCTTGGACTTGAAATTTCACTCCATACATAGTGTCTTTATGTCTGCCTACCGTATACAGAAAAATCCATCTAGGTTTTTTTTTCTTTGACTACAAATAATCTAAAATTATCAAAAGTTCACTTCTATTTCTCAAACTCCATGATAAAATTGATAACACTTTTTAAAAGAAGCCACAATCTATAGTAGTAAAGAAATACTGCTAAGTAATAAAGAAAATTTGAAAGTCAGGCAAAAACCCCAGCATGTTTTAAATCTTACTTGTTCCTTAGATCCCACGGGTGTTCAGCAGACGTCTCCCTAAACAAAGAAGAAATGTGACAACAATTAAAGTGAAAATGATGCTACTGAAATACTGCTCATTATGTGATGCATGTTTATGTTACTTAACTAGTGGAAAATGTCAAATTCTAACGAGAAGTGAAATTTGTTGTATTTTGGCATTTTCCTTCACACTCATTGTTGTAAAGATCAGTTTAAAATATTTCTTTTAAAACAACAGGAAGCAAAATATGTTATGATTATTCTGGAAAGAAGAATGATAGCTTAAAAATATTTAGTATACATCATAATTAAAATTATATGTAATGTGAAATTAACATATAGAGCCATCAATATTATAAATAAAAACTTGTGTTGGAAAAGTCTATGAAAAATGCTTATAAAAGGAAACATTATTTGCATTGTCAGCTTTTGTTAAGATTGAATTGTTTTGGTAAACATACATAAAGCCCACTGAGTTGCTTTGAATAACATTGCAGTCTCTCTAGAAAGATAGACTCTTTCAAAGTTTGATAACATTTTTGAAAAAAGGGAGAGGAATTTAGATTTTAAAATTCATCTGAGGAAAAGACTTGTTAAAATTGTAAGTAAAAGCCAGAGAGTTTATTATTAATATAGGTTTTTATTCAGATTGAGAGAGTTAGAAGTCCATTAAGGCGTTGCAGTGTTTCAGGATATTTATTTATTTATGTATGTATGTATGTATGTATTTATTTTTGGTATGGGGGATTGAACCCAGGGGCTCTCAACCACTGAGTCATATTCCTAGCCCTTTTTAAATATTTTATTTAGATACAAGGTCATGCTGAGCTGCTTAAAGCCTCGCTAAATTGCTATGGCCAGTTTTGAACTCCTGATCTTCCTGTCTCAATCCCCAGAACTGCTGAATTACAGGCATTTGCCACTGTGCTCGACAACTTTTATAAGTCACTCTACAAACTGGACAATCATCTTCACCTTTTCCTGATGATTTTTGTTGTATTTATTCACTCTGACTTTTCCTTTCTTTTTTTTTTTTCCTTTTTGGAATAGTGAAAATGGAGAAATTAATTTGTCAATAATTTAGGCAAGCAGAGATATCTATTCACTAAATTTTTGGAAAATGACAACTGCTTTCAGTGATATTGATAATAGTAATGATGGTCTACAGACATGAGAGGGGAAGGGAAAAAAGAGGCATTAACCCATCCATAACTAATTTTGCAGAATTGATGGCTGTATTTGTTATCTTGACTGTGGGGATGACTTTGTAGGTATATACATGTATCCAAACTCATCAAATAGTTTGCTTTATCATGTGTAGTATATTATATATCATTTATACCCTTTTTCAAAAAGTTTTTTTTTTGTCACTGTAGATTTAACTCAGTGGTGCTTAACCACTAGGCCACATCTCCAGTCCTTTTAATTTTTTGAGACTAAACTGCTTAGGGCCTGAGTTGCTGAGGTTGGCTTTGAACTTACGATCATCCTGCCTCAGCCTCCTGAGCTGCTGGGATTACAGGTGTGCTTCACTTATATCTTTTTTTTTTTTTGGTGGTAGGGGGTACTAGGGATTGAATGCAGGGGCACTCAACCACTGAGCCACATCCCCAGCCCTATTTTGTATTTTATTTAGAGACAGGGTCTTACTGAGTTGCTTAGGGCCTCGCTAAGTTGCTGAGACTGGCTTTGAACGATCCTCCTGCCTCAGCCTCCCAAGTGCTGGGATTACAGGCGTGTGCCACCGCGCCCAGCCATTTATTTCTTAATAAAGCTCTAAAAATGTTGAAGGATGCATAATACTTACTTAATATAGACCATGACATGTATGGATAAACCATTGAAAAATTTAGTGGGGATGGTATTGTTGCAGTTTTTCTTTTTAATTTTCTGGGTACTGTGTCATGATAGGTCGAGGATACGGTGTTTGGAAGCAGTGATCAAATTTTGTATGGAGACATGGACTACCATATTGGCAGTGAAGGTAGAGGATGCTGGATTGATTATTGACATGGTTGTAGGTACAAAGAAGAGGCTGGTTGAGGGCACTGGGTTTGAAGGTAAGGCAAAGTAGGGAACCAAGAATGATGGCCAGGTTCTGGCTTGTGGAATGGATATATGGATACATGTGCATCAATTTTCCAAAATGTTGAAGATTTGGAATGCAAAATTTGAGGAGAATAGAAGAATTCCATTTTGGACATTTTATGTTTGAAATACCTGTGAGTCAACCAAGTGGAAATGTTAAGTTGGGTAAAAATTTTAGAAAACTCAGAGGAAAAGTTCAAGTTAAACAAGTAATTTTGAGAATTGCCAGTATATAAATGAGAATGAGCAGCTGCCATAGAATGAAGGCATAGGTAATTGAATGGGTATAGACAGAAGAATCTAGTGTTGGGATAGTACATGACTTATCTTCTGGATATTTATACTCCCTCAATCTCTTAGATAACCAGAATTATGGTGAAAAATAATTCTATGAGAATTATTCTATTCTAAACTAATTTTTATGATTTCTTATGCTCTGTAGAGAATACTTTCTGATGTATATATTTAAAAGCCCACAATATAGTTGTTTTTCTACAATGTTGGTAGGTGCTGCATAGTTATGTTAAACTTTAATTTTATGGATAAAGCATAATTTGTTAGACAGTCAAATGCAAAAAATACATTTTGTTTTTTGAGGTTGAACCTAGGGCCTTGTACAAGCTACCCAAGCACTCTACCACTGAGCTGCATCCCCAGCCCCACCACTATAGTGTATTATCATCTGTTCACCATCTCATGGGACCCTCAGTACTTTGGGATTAGTTAAGAAAGATACTGTGGTGGAAAAAGAATGAGTTTTATACATATATTTACCAGTTGCATGATGTTGGATGGTTGATTACTGCCTCAAAAATTGTTTCCTTTTCAGGAAGATACATATAAATGTCTGTGTAATTACCAAAATATCATGGATGTTTAGCACTTAATGCTGGCGTCATCATTTATTTATCCAACAAGTATATTTGGACATTTACTATGAGTTCCTCTCTAGAGGTTTGGAGTTATAGTCAAAATAGTCAAAGTTTCTGCACAGATAAGGATTATATGCTAATGGATAAAACAGGCAATAAACAGCAAAGGCAGAGAGACAGAGAGATAGAGATGACAGATGAAAGATGAACAGAAAGATGGATGGATGCATGTTTTCGAATGTAACTAAGAGCCATGAAGATCAAGAAACAGAGTAACGTGGCAGCAAATGGGCAGTGCTGGGCAATTCTGTACAGTGAGTCAGGAGGGTCTTCCTGAAAGGGAGGCATCTGAGCTGAAACCTGAATAGAAGGGAAAATGAAAGGAAAGGGTAGAGACTTCTGGAAAGAGCATTTAAGTGCAGAGCCTCTGACTCAGGGACAAGCTTTAGTGTTTGAAGAACACCAGTGTGTCCAGTGTGGTTGGAACACAGTGAGCCAGAAATAGCTTGGCATGAAAAGGGTGGAAGAGGAGGTGTAGGCCAGATCTTAGATTATATAAGGCTTCGTAAGACACAGTAAAGACTTGGCCATGGAGGGATAACAGGGAACTACCACAAGGATGGTGAAGATCAAGCTGGTTACCTATTTAATACTTCAGGAAACAGGGTCTGTCTTTGTCTACCTGTCACACAGAAAGCTAATCATTAAGTCCAGTCTCCTGTTCAAACTCTGATCAGGTTTAGCATCTCTATATTTTGTTGCTATCCATAATGTTAATTTTTTTTATCATTTAAGCCTAAAGTTGATGACTGCTCTTGAATTTTTTTTGTTTCTATTTCTTTTCTTAAGTCATTTACCCATTTGCTGCATTGATTTTAATACTAAGGAAGGATTTTTAAAAACTAGTTTTATCTGGGATTACATATTCTGAAATCCAAACTGCCTTAACAAGAACTGTGATTAAGAGACACCCTCACAGCTTGCTCATTTTCTCCTTACCCCATGCACCAAACCCCTCCCCTTTAAACTGGCCTTTCCTACCTCACATACTTTAACTTTACCAGCCAAAAAAAAAAAAAAAAAAAAAGCTGGCTTCAACTGACATTCTAGAAATAGCTCTCCCCTTCCAGAGCCATGTCTCTTGAACTACTTTTTTTTTTTTTTTTTCTTGCCTGTTTGAGCCTCATCTGCTTAAGTGTCTGTATCTTTTTTCCCAGGTACTTCTTTTACCCTTGACTGGATACACCACCTCCGTCCTTGGCCCAGGTACCTGCTCTGCCTGATGCTCCTCTGATTTGCTATTTCAGATGGTACCTCAGCATTCCTGTACAGCATCTTCCATACATGCTGAATTTTGTCCAGCCATTTCCTCCTCATCCCCTCTACTTTTCTTGCTGAATTTACCAAATGTAACTATCAACTAGGATAGAGTTTGCTTCTCCACCTGGGACTCTGTCTGCATTTAAATGAACAATAACCTTAGTTATAAGAAGAATAAATAGACAACCCATGCATTTTCAGGTTAGGTTCTATCCATTTTGACATTAACTGTTAAGTGGAAAACAAATCCTAAAAAATTCACATGCACACTGTACGCTCTAATTTTATTCTCCATCATCCAGAAGAGAAATTGAATTTGAGAAACAATTTTTTTTCTAAATTACTCTTGTAAATATTATATGTTTTGGACTTGAGCATCAGCCTTATTAATAGGAAGATCATAGTGTAATTTTAAGTATTGATGAGGGACTTTCACCATATTTGTTTCTCTAATACCAGTGCTTGAACAGTGTGTTTTTATCATGAAAACTTTAAGAGCTTGCAATAAAATTAGAATACATCTGAAAAGTCCTATCATTCACCTTGGAGGTGCTTTGGGTGTACAGTGTACACATACAGTGTAAACAGGCCTGAAGGGAGAATAGGGTGTTCGGTGATGGTGCAGTTTGAATAAGTGCAGACTTCACTTTTTTTATAATTTTATGTATTATCTTTGTTAAATTTTCCTTACATTCTTTTTACTATGCTATTGAGTCTTGCCCTTCACACTAAAGACTATTTGGTTACTATCAGTTTCTCTCTTATATAAAGTAATAGTAAATTATAAACAGATCCCTTGTGATGAAGGAAATATTAGCCACATTGTGCTTCTTTACCCTCCACACCAGGACTCATTACTTTAATCTGTAATTCTTTGTGTGAAATCTCATCATGGGTTCCTTGGGTATGTAAATGTATAACCCATCATTGCATTCATCACCCCTGACAAAGAGTTTGTCTCAGTCTTTAAACACATCCACAGAGTAATTGTACAAAACTTTCCCATCACAAATTGTTGTTGGAGCTCCCTTATCAAATCACTTTTTTCAACACATTCTTTTATTAAATCTTCTAAATATGTTTCTGAGAATTTCTCCATACTGATAAGATAATCAGGCAATATTTGTTGGAGCTCACTAAATTATATCTTCCATAATGTTATTATGCTCACTATATTTCAGATATCAATATTCTCATTGCTCCATACACAAATAAATTACAGAGCTAAAATTATACTAGCTTAACTTTCCATCCATGTGTGTTACTTTTCTATTTCTAATACTTCTTTTACCCTTCTTAAATAAGAATAGTATTATATTTTGGAGAATAAATTTTCAATGAAATCTATAAAGTTAAACTTAAAATGAAATTAATATACATTATGGTGTCATAGCCAATTGGCAAATTATATGACTGCTAAACAATCAAGTCTATTTATTTATTTATATTATAGTAACTCTGGGTTATTTATCTGCCATCAACAAATATTTATTGCATCCTTTCCATGAAAGACTTTCTGCCTAAGTGACATGAGGGACAGAGAGGAGCAATAGGGTGCAAAATTTTGACAGTCTGGCGAGAATGTGGTTCTCATGCATTAATTATAAAAAGGAGCACATGGGAAATGCCAGCCAATTAGTATAGCTAATGCATTTCATAAGATGAGATCATACTTTGTTGCCCTGTAGAGTTAAAATTTAAGCTGGGAGAGTCTCGAGCTGTTAACAGGATTTAATTTTATTGAAAGGAGAGAGACAAAAGTAGCAGCATGAACAAAGAATGGAAAGGACAGGTAGAATGTAGAGCAGCATTGTTCCAATGTGGTAGTCACTAGCCATATATGGCTACTGAGTTCTTCAACTGTAGTCAATCTGAACTGAGATGCATGATTTCAAGGACTCAGCATGGAAAAAAAGTGAAATATTAATATTAGCATGATACATTAAAATGATTATGTTTGAATATATTGGGTTAAACACAGCAATATAATTATTAAAATTAATTTCCTATGTTCATTTTTACATTTTTGCAATGCAGTTTCAAGAAAATTTAAATTACATACATTTGTGACTACATACATTACATACATTGGCTCACATTTGTGAGTTGGCAATAGATATTTGTTGGGTGATGTTAAACTGTTGAGTTATTTTTTGTAAGGAGACTAGAGTTATTAAACATACATTTTTAGGAAAAGTTATTGGACTTAAAAGCAATGTCTGGTTAGGAGTGGCTCAAGACTAGAAATGTGGAGAATTAAAGGGCCCACACATGGGGTGACAAGCTGGGAAGAAGTGGTAGAGGAGAGAGATGGCAGGGCAATATCCAGTTTTTTGGTGTCTGGTTACTTTCACTTAACAAAATATTATTTTAGATTCTTCCTTACTGTCAGATTTTGAAAGAAGACTTTTGGAATAATGAACCCCAGTGAAAATCATAGAGATAGGAAAAGAGAGAAATCAATAACTGATACTATAAACTGAGGAGACAGGAAGAAAGATGATGGAATTTGGTGAAGAACCTGTTTTGTGGGGTGGAGGATTTGAAGCCTACGAATATACAGTAAGGGTAGAAATCTGATGATGATTAATCTCTCAGTGGAATGAAGAAGGTAAGGAACAGGCAGATGGAGTCTGATATGATGCTAGGACATCCATAAATAGACAAAGACTTTGGTAGAATGGAAGAGGAATTCAGGGGTAGAAAGGGTCAAATTGATAACAGAGATTTGCTAACCACATTCAGTAGAACTGAATTATTAAGAGCAGCAGTACAATTCAGGTGAGGATTTGCTGAACCATAGGGAACACTGACATGGTTGGAGGAGACTGCTCTACAAAGACAAATTGATCAATCACAAAAATGGAAAGAGATAAAAGACAGAGTGGTATCATGAAGCCTAAGAAAGAAAGAAAATCTCAAGGAGGAAGAACTAACCAACAGGAAAAGATGTCTTTAAGAAGGGTACCAAAGAATGTAGATGGCATTTTATTATTTATATCAAAATATTACCTGGAAGAAATATAGCCCTCAGCCATGAAATCTAAGAAACACCAGATGTTCCATGATCTGTCTTATTACTTTTGGATCACATGGACCACACTTAGGCTTTTCTCCAGATGTTTGTCCTTTTCTCAGGCTCTGGTAAGTACACCTATCCTATAAGCTTCCTTCTGAAGAGGGTCAGATTTATTGTTTCCTGTAGCATTTAATATCTGCATACTCAATCAACACTTATCACTGACAGACTAATATTATTATCTTTTTTGTACATACCAAGTCTTCTGGCTCAAAAGCTGTTTTTTGTTCTCCATCTGGCGGCCTCTCTAGGATTGCCCTTAGTGCTTAAAATATACCATACATAGAGGAAACAGAGCCAATAAAGAAAGATTTGGGGCCAAGGCTAGCATGGATAATTGATCTGGGCTGCTGAGAGTCACGGTGCTCCCAAGCACCCACGCGTCATTGTTGGTTTTTCATTTCCTCACCAGTTTTTATCCATGTTTCTCTTTAGGCCCTTTACTCTTTATGAATAGAAAGCACATTCATTCATTCAACAGATTGCTAAGATATTTAGAAGATTATTAAAAGAAATCCTACATGCATCCTGCATACTCTTGATTATCATCTACATATCTATCTTCCACACTGAAATGTAAGATTCTTGAGGAAGGGTCCAGTTATTATTCAGCTATTGATATTTGTATTTCATGACTAAAAGTTTCTTGGCACCTGGTTCACTGTCCACTCACACTTGTTTAATGAATACAGGAATTAAATGAAAGCATGAATTATTTTCTGAAGGAACTTATAGTCCAAGTAACAAAGACACAGTGTGCGCACAAATAACTAGAGTATGAACAGGAAAAAGATGCCTGGAAAAAGAAGAACTCAGATAAAAAAACATATCAGGAAGTTCACTCCAAGAGCACAAAATGTTTCATAGAAGGGACTGGGAAGCTGGCATTGGAACAAGCCAGAAGAGGGTGAAATTGGAATGCTAAAGGGGGCATATTTCCCAAGGAGAGGCTGCCCACTGGTCTTATTTAATTATTTCACAATTATGAATTATATTATGAAAACACCTATTCTTCATGTCTGTTTAGTTTTTATTTAAACTCCTATAATTTTTTTCTTTACCAAAAAGCTTTCTTTCCCATAAAAAATCTTACAATATGTAGCTGCAGAGCCGAGTTTTATTTTAAGGACAACGGCATTTTTACCTCCTGTTTTGCGTGAGGGTCTGTGGGTTGTAGGAGATGAGAAAAGAGAGTTCCCAGCTGCCACAGCCCAACAAAGCCCCTGAAAATGATGACTGCATCCATTTCTACCCAGTGCCGCATTCCGAAAGTGATCTTTTTGAAACAAAGATTGCAAATAGCTGCAGCTTCTCAAAACTGCAGTTGCTTTTCATAGTGCGGCGATGCTGTCTCTGTGCTGACGCAGCTCCCAGCACGGGAACCAGTCTGCCTTTGAACTTTTTCAGATACTTCATTCCCAACAACACAAAGAGTATTACACAAAACAGAGGGGCCGTGTTTTTAATTATGTGAAATGGATGAAATGGGCAGCCATGAAGCAAAAATGACTATGAGGGAGGGAAATGGAGATGTAATGCCTGCTTCTCCTTCCTCTGACCCCCCAGGGTTGTAGGTAATGTTCTGTACCCCTGGGCAATGCTCTGAAAAGACATACATAGATAATGATGAGAAATGGGTACCAGAAAAAAATAGATGGGATGGAAAAGACACAATGCTTTTTGCATAGATGATGTACTATTCTGGGAAGAGTGGGGGTGGTTAGGGCAAGGTTCATATCTTAGCTCTGTCCCTTACCAGGGTAGTGGGATTTTGTGTTTTGTTTTATTTCTTCACTTTGCTAAATTGCTGAATCTCTCCAAGTTTAGGGTCCTGCAAGTGGAGCTTATTGTATGAAATGCTTCTTGGCATTGCTCTGAAGATATTGAGATACCTGTAAACCTAGTAGGTTTATAAGAAATGCCAGTACCTTCCCTTCCAGGCTACCTTCCTTTCCCTTCCCCACATGCACTAGGGAAACCTCTTGTCAGGGACTTCTCAGACCGGCAGTTTCACTTCTTATTATTGGCATGTGGGCTGCATTCTCTTTCACTGCAAAGATGTACTAATCATCCGCCATCTGTAGTGTTCATGCACGTCCTATCCTTTCCTAATAGAGATGCATTTGTATGCTGAGATGGGCAGCAAGGCTTTTTTCCTCTGCTCTCCTTTGACCTTCGTTTCTCATGTGGCCCCTTTGGGTATAGTCCATAGACATGACAAGCAATTTGTCAGTAATCAAGTCAGTGTTTTCAACAACGCATTCTCTTTCCAAGGGTAGGCCAGGGTTAAAAACACCAAATTATATTGCTGGAGGAGGCTTTAGAAAGGATCTGATCCAAGCTCTTCATACCCCTCTGTAGAAACAGGCCTAGGACCCAACCAACTTGTCCAAGACATGAGGAAACTTAATCCTGCATCCATATTAGAATCATGATTTTCACTACTCAGCTCAGAGAGCTTTCCAATCAGTTCTACACCTCTCAGAAACAGGCATCTTTCCAGCTCAGCCAGAAGAGCATATCACTACAGTAAATCCAAATGTCAAATATAAGGCCAGCCATATGAGAATCTGTGAAAGGATTCATCATTAGATGGCTCTGATTGTAAATATCTTTTGGAAAAACCTAGAGATTGGAAAATATTCAGAAGATTCTTTTTCCTTTCTTTGATTAGACAGGATTCCAAATGCACCTCTCTTTAACCCCTTCCCCTTTTCTTCTCTTCTCTCTTGGGTTTGATACCCAGGTGGTCTTGCTTAATGACTGCTCTATCTCTGACATGAAACACCATGACTTTTTGCTTTTGGGACTGCAGTATGCAAATTGATGGAAGTCAATCGTTACCTGATTTTCTAAATTGCCTCTGCTATAACAATTCTCCCACCCATAATAACCCATTGAAATCAAACAATGGGATTGATTACACATTCCTCACTCTGGGGGAAACTCCATTAGTTTTACCTGAATAAAAACTGCAGGACAGGGCCCAATTTGGGGTAAATAGTGTACAAAATTGTCCAGGAAGCCTGGTGGAAATAAGCTTGAAACAGCTTAAACATTACTCTCTAGCCATAGGGACTATCAAGCAAACAAGATTTTATTTACAAGTCACACAAAGGAAAACAAAGGCATGCTATCTGAGTACCGTACAGTATGCCAGAGTTGAAGGGACTGACATTTATCCCAGCTTGACTCTTGAGACAGAGTAGTAGACTCCAGTCGAATCCTGGAACCTCTACAGCTCTGTTAGCGATCTGTATGTGGGGTGAATCTCCAGGTTGGGATCTTTCAGTTTCAAGCTGCAGACAACTAGTTACTGAGAGGTCTGGGAGAGAGTTCTGGCCCTTCCACTTACTTGCTGTTTGACAGTGGTCAAACTATTTAATCTTTGTTAAATATCAGTTTTCCAGTATTTAATATTCCTGCCTTACATGTCCTCCAAGGTTGTTGTAAGGATTAACCAAAACCAGGCACAAAAAGTGACATGAAAAGTGTTAATTACATTGCAAGTATGGGGAATTATTATTTGAGGCAGTCTTTTTTATGGTGTTCATGCAAAATTCTTGGGGTATAAGGGGGAGTCTGTGGTGAGATTGGTCTTCTCTCCAGTCCTGAACTCATACTGCAGTAGAGGTAGACTCTGGAGTTAGACAAACCCATGCTTTCATCATGACCTTTCCTCTCATTTACTGACGCTGTGTCCAGAGTCAAGTTATTCCAATTGCCAAGACTCATCTGTAGACTGGGAACGGAAATGGTGTCTACAACACAGAACTGTTGTGAGAATCAGCGATGAACACATGGGGCAGCAACACCATGCAGTCAATGACACTGATCATTATTAGCAGAAAGTAACTGTAACATGCAGAAATATTCATGTGACACTTTTTTCTGAACCATGCAAAAATTTCTGTGATGTCTTGAGGAGTTTCTCAGATTTCTCACCTCTTTGCAGGAGGGATCTGTAAGAGGACTGAAGTGATATTGCAGCCTGGGATGTCTGAATACCTAGAGGATGAGCTCTTGGATTGTGGGATTTGATGTTTTTGCATCTCACCAAATATTTGCATGCATAGCACCTAGCATGGAGTCTGGCTTGTGGTCATCTACTCTGGGCATTGCATGAATGAGAAAAGAATCCATGGATTTATCTAAGGATATATAGGAATGGAATCAGGAGGCTTCCTTCTTTTCATTGAAAGGAGGAGAGTCTTCCCTTTCTTCTTGCTAGAACATTTACCTTAGAAAATTTGTAAGTGTAAGTGTTCTCTTTGTCTTTTTGAAAGGTATCTTTTTAGAAACTAAATATGCCTTTTGTCAGCTTTATCTAGGAATGTCTGTCTAGAAGACCTGGGATCTCTCTCTTGGAAATGTAAATATCAAGAAGGGGAAGAAAGTGCCCCTATCTCCCAGTTTCTATGGGAAAGTAGGAACCCAACTTCAGTGGGCTCCTGGCTCAAAAGTATAAAAATCCCTTCTGTCACAGAGTTTGTCACCTACACCTCCCCTATAGATAAAGTCAATTAGCTAACACAGATGGCCAACCCAATTACCAGGTAGAATTATGATGAACTATTTGTGACCAATGGTACCATCAAGTCCTCTTACTTGAGGACTAGTTATTACTTATCTTGAAAATGTGTGTGATGGGATGTATCTACTTGGCTATATAAAAGGATGAGATTTCTTTCTGTTTCTGTGAAATCTTAGTGGATTGCCTGAGATGCATATCACATTCTGGCTTAAGGCATATTTAACAATAAAGGAGTTTCTGTTACCTTTGTGAAGATGATTTCTGGGTTGGGAGAAGAATCTATCCATCCATCCATCCCCCCACCCCCGCCCCCAACACACACACACACACACACACACACAACTTGGTAAGCAGAGAACCATAATTTTCTGTTTAAATGCAACTTGATGACTGGGATAGATTGAGCCTCAGGAACTAAAAGAAATCTAACTCCTATGCTCTGCAGTAGATGACGAGCTGTATTCTTTTAGGATTCTTCATTCAAATGCTGCCAGGATCTTTATTATTGAATTGGGTGAAGACAACATTGGAGTTCTTGGACCTTGTATCTGAATTAGATGTAAACCCAAACTTGTACTTGGTTTGGAAAAGCTGTTGATCAGGTTGACGAAGCAGCACTGAAAAGGTGCGAATTTTTCTCACTCTTCTGAAAGAGATAAAATCTCCAAAGACCAATGATGGTAGCTTAAATGCTAATGTTATTTACTCTTTATGTAACTATAAACATTCAGCTAATGTGCCTACTTATTTTGAAACTCAAGTAGGTTATTCTTCAATTGAGTAAGATTTAAGAGTTTCAATGGACTGACTCACTAATAAAGATAATTCCCTTTCTGCTACACAAAGAAAGTTCTGACTAACTAATCATAAATTCTCACTGGCCTCTGGTTAGGATTGCCCTCATTATTTGCAAACTTTCTTAAACTTAAAAAAAAAATCTTGACAGTTTGTATGGAAAGTAGGGATTTCTACAACACTAAACAATGGAGTAAATAATTAATGCTCTGCTAAATAGAGGAAAAAATCAAGACAGCTTATACAAATAACATAAGCAAATGAAACTATTGAGATAAAAGGAAAATGATTATAAAATAAAAGGGCCAACATAGCCAATAGGAGCTCAAGAAGATATGGCTACTAAGAATAACATAGAAAGCCTGAGATGGGATTCTGGAATAATTAAAGGACATAAGGGAAAAAACTAAGAAAGCCTAAATAGAATGTGGATTTTAGTTGGTAATAATGAATCAATAACAGTTTATCAATTATAATGTAATTTAACAAATGATTCTAATTTCAGATGTTAATAACAGAGGAAAATGAGATGAGGTACAAGGAAACTCTCTGACAAGGAGGAAGAATAGCTTAGGGAAAGACCCTAGATGAAAATATTGAAATGTCACATTTGTCTTTAAATCCCTAGTCTCAGCACAGGGTCATTCATTTCATATTGAATGAAAACTATGTTTGTTTCCCTTATTTCTCTCCTATTAGTCCCCATTTCCCACCTCTCCCTCCTACACATACATACCCCACTCTCTTGGTAAGATCCCAGTATGTCTCTTAGTTGAACCTGCCCAAATATTGGGAAGAACAAAGCAACAAGAACACAGCCCACACAAACAACTTGAGTCATTTGGAATTTTCTCATATTTCAAAAAACTGTGAAGCTTCTAACTCTCCTGAAAGATGAAAGTTAAAGTGATTTCAACTCTAATTCACTGAGACTTATGCTCCCACAGTACAATCTGTAAGTTTGTGTACTGGGATAAAAATAAAATGCCATCTACACAATGGGACATCCCTATAATAAACCTGTTAATATCAGGAAATAATTTATCCTGTGTGCCTTGTATCTGGATTTAAATTGAGGCCACATTCTGACTGGAGAGCTCAACAATGTGCGTCTCAGGAAAAAATGAAACCAGAACATCCAAGTTGGAAAGGATCTTAAAGACTATTTAGTCCAACTTCATCATTTTATGAATGAGGAAACAAAAGGAGAGATTACCTACTTTGTCAGAAGTTCCCCAATATGAATGTTTGTGTGTCACTAAATCCCATAAAACCTATGAGAATGGATTAAAATAGAATAAACAAAGAATACACAGACTATTGTTTGTGAACTTGACCTTAATGGTTCAGTCATTAAAATTATCTTCTGGAAGAACTTTTCAGAAGTGCTAAGTTTTATAAACACAAGACAAAGGACTAATTTGTTCAAGGATAGAGCATGCTGACATGGTTTAACTTCAGAGTTCTGAAGAGGGTTCCTTGCTCAAAAAGTTATTCTCCCAGCTGCTAACTGAACTCAGAGTTATCAAGAGACATGAATTTATTCCATAATTGAAGGTTTTATATGAAAATACCCTTGGAATGATTCCCTTCTTTAAAAGATATATCAGTTATTATAGAGGGAGGCTTATTAGCAAAGGTGGCCACAGGGACATCTAAAGATCACAAGAGGATTACACATTCAAATAAGCTGGAGAGAGTGGACATTTCACGAGGGCCATATTTTGGAAGTTCTGATTTTTGGTCACCTGATTGTTCAGTGAGAGACAACAATGGCTGACAGTGGGAACAGGGGCTTTTAAGGAAAGTGTGGTTTTGTGTCTGATTTCAGGCACTGTGACTTTGAGAAAATCAAGAAACATAGTTTTATTATCTATCCAATGGATATGACTTAGACTCAGATAGGGGATTGAAATGAATAAAATACTCAAGAACATGAAAACCAATTGCAACTACTAAGTACCTATTTGTTTCTTTCCACTTTCTACATTTTTGCTCCCTTTTCCATGTCTAGATATAAAATCCTCTAGGGTGTGCGATACTTCCAAGCAGTCACTCATGATGGGGTGATAAAACATGAAGAGTGAGGTGGGAGAAAGCAAGAAGGCATTGTATCTTGCTTTGGATAGTGCAGTAAGGGACAAGAGGGGAGCTGGATAGTGTGGTGGGGACAGACAGGAGGGCATTTTCCTTCAGGCTAGATGCTTCCTTGTTTTTCCTGACTCCTGTTATATTCATTCTACTTTCTTGAGTAAAATTCTTCTCATCCCTAGTACTTTCAAACACCTTCCCCTACCAAGTAGACATGACAGAATCTGCTAGGCCTGGACATATATACACATTACTCTGTCACAATTCTTTGTGTTGAGACTAATTCAATATCTGTCCAATGTGTGTGATAACTATTATTCTTATTTTCAATTTTCTCCCTTCCAGTAAGTTTTGTTTAAATCTCTACTGAGTGTAACATACTTTTATTTTTAGAAGCTTTTGCTTTATTTTCATGGGTATTACTTGTACACAATACAAGGTGATGCTGAGAGGTCTACTTCATCAAAATATTAGATGTAAGATTTTTTTCTAATTAAACTATAAAACCAAGAACCCAAGTATAGCTATATAAATTCTATGCAATGCGTTAAACAAATGGATAGCTACACAAACTACACCTTAAATAGGCAGAATGGCCTCTGTACTAAGTAAAAATGGACATGGAACACAAAGGAAGTTATTTACATATATGATAAATGTGTCAATAAGAAGGAGAGATAGCTATCAATGGAAACAGGATGCTGAGAAACACACATTGGTGGTGAAAGAATCCTTCACCACCATTCAGAGATGAGTTTCACTAGCCCTGGGTGCAGGTATCAACTCCCATCTATAGATCTAATTCTGCAGTGAAGGTAAATACCCACAGCATGTCTATCTTGATGACTGTATCCATCTAATTCAGGGGGCCATAAGTCAAGGACCAAATATAACTCCACCCGTTTGTTTTGTAAATAAAGGTTTTCTGTCAAATAAAGGACACTGTCATTTATGAACGTGTTGCCTTATGCCTACTTTCTGCTACAACATCTAAATTGAGTAGGCACAGTTGTGATGGGAACAACATGGCTTGCAAAGCTGAAAATATTTGTTATCTAGTCCCTTACAGAAAATGTTTGCAGACCCCTGATAATTCTGCCAACTTGCCTTGCTTTCATGCTTACCAAGCAACCTTTTAAGTAAATGTTTGTTTACTTCTGTGCATAATTGGGAGCACAAGAATCTGCAGAACAGTTCTAAGACAATCTTTTGGAAGTTCTTTCTTTCTTTTTCTTCTTTGTTATGGTAGATGTTCTGGGCAGATTAAGTCTACAATATATTAGATCAAAGCTGGCGGGCTGACCTGTTGATTGTGGTGCCCATTCCCAGTACATTGTCATTTGAGCCTGTTTGGGGGTCAATCCAACTTCTTTGAGTAACATTGGAACTTCCAGTGCATCATTTCTTTCTGACAACCTCTTTCAATGTCTACTTTTCAATGTCTACAATTCAGACAGAGGAAGACATATAACATCGAGGCGCTACTATGTGCGAGACTCACAGATGTTGACTAAGTAATGACACTGAACCTTTCCAAGCTCATGCAAGGATTACAAAACTCAACTTTGTACTCTCACGGACGTGGAACTGGCAGCTTGCAAATGGTAAGGCCACAGCAATTTGTTCACAGAGACAGAATTTGAAAGCAGGTGCTCAGACTCAAATACTTTTACGCTATGGTGTTTTCACACGACATATACTGCTGGCAAGTCTTCTGGTGCGAGGCTTAAGAAAGCAACACCATATGCCTTGATCTCTTCCTCCCACCAAGGTGTACTGTTGTTCTTTAATAAACACTGATTAAGTTAGAAAATCCTAGAGATTTTAAAGGTGTAAAATTTTGAAACAAATTTCGAACATTTAGACTGGAGTTTAGAACCTTAGCCAGCTACTTTACATAGTCAACTCTACTCTTGCCTAAAGAAATCAGTGCCATCACGGTCTGATGTTCATAAATAACAGTTTCTGACTTTTTTTTTTCAAAACTGGTTTTGTACTTATTTTAAATGTTGTACTTTGAATTCATTGCAGCAGGAACATATTTTAGAATTTCTAAAAGCTGAACAGAATAGAAGGTTATCTATAACATGAGCATAATCACAGTCATAATATCTGTTTAAAATAAAACACTGAAAAGAATTAAATGTTCTCTTCAAGCCAAACTCAAAGAAATTTCAACATAAAATAGACTGTAAACTTGCAGTCAATGCTACTTGCTGAGACCCATTCTTTAGGAGTTCAAAACCTCTATAAAGCTTTCTCTCCATACTTTTGAGTGCTAAACGTCTCATCCCCAGCCTCAGGAAAAGAATTGGTCTTATCCTCTGACACAATGGCTTGTGTGCTGCCCTGGTGTGATGTGTAAATGTTGCACTTGAATGTGCTTCTTGTCCCCTTATCTAGGTGGAAAACACTTGGATGGTGAAGTATAGCTCCATGGCACTTAACTTACTACTATGCAGATGGCATCTGTTTCATTAAATAGGATAGTAATTTCAACAAATAAATTACAAATGGAAATATATATGGAAATTTTTTTATAAACTCTATAAAATTGCTCTTTTTAGTTCTTTTCATTTTCTTAAATAAGGAAACTAAATACGCTCTGAAGAGGCGTGAACTTAAAAAAGTAAAGATTCAGAACTAGAAGTTATTTGGAAATTCTTGTCACAGAAGGTTGAAACTGGAAGCTACCCCTAAGACACTTAAATCAACTCATCATATAAGTGGAGAACACACACCTTAGTATTAAGTGATATGCTCAAGGTTGCAGGTCTTATTAGTAGCAGAGCTGGAAGGACCAACCAGGATTCCTGAATCCTAGCTAATCTCCTCCTACTCAACTATACTGTCTAGGAAAAATAAAAATTTACATTTCCTTTAGAATTGTTTGAACAAGAAATCTCTAAAATGCAAGAAGTTATTTTAGGTTTCCTTAGTTTTGGCAGAAAAGGGACAATATATTTCTTAGAAGACTGTTTATGTGAAATAAATCCAATTTGTTCTGGCTTGAGCATGAAAGGGGGAGTTTATTGACTCATTTAACCAAACTACACGTGGTTTTGGCTATGGATGAGTAGACCTAAAGACTCAAACACCATTAGGGTCTCTCTTTCCACACATATCACTTTTGTTCTTTCCTACCTGGTGGCTTTATTTTTAGGCTGGTTGACACTGTGTGACTGGAAACAAAGCTTCAGGTGTCTTTGAACTTTATTCTTCCTGCCTCATAATTAAAGGGAAAAAAGAACTCCTCCCTATCAGTTTCACTAAAGAACATCCTGGGAAAGATGTGGATGGGGACTGGTAAGATCAAATGACAGTCTCTGGATCAACCTTCATGGCTGAGAGTTTGGTTCTAAGACAACTCTATCTGGATTCATGTACTGGGGGCGGTTGGGAGATGGTACTGGCAGCTCATCCCAGACTTACACTTGGAGTATGAGAGATGCAGGCCCCCAAAGGCACTGAGGTGATGCTACCAGAGAAAGGAGGAAAGATGTGCTAGATAGGTAAATTAGCAGGATCCAGATGAGACATTGGAGTCACTGAAGACTTGATCTGCCCCTGGAGAAGACACTAGTCACTTAGGTATATATAAATATCATTCTTTAAGGCATCATGTATCTTATAAACCTTAGTGGGAGGCATAACCATTTCCTACTGTTCATTTTCTAGAGAAGTTCAAAATTTCAGGTACTGGGAACCCCCAGCCTCCTTTGTAAATAGGGCACAGGAACATGACATAGACTCAGCCAATCTTCCAGACTTGGGGTCAGGAGTTAGTGACACCAGTATTCAGTTCATAGCCAGTAGTAGCTGTAGTATCTAGTCAAAGGGTCTCAACAGCAGCAGTGGATGCAAGCTGGGCATCGGGCCCTCAGGAATAACAGTGGCAGGGTCCGAACCAGTTTAGAATTATAGTTTCAATTCAAAAACAACCCTGCCTATTACCCAAATTCATTTGTTCCTGAACATTTTGGGGCCTGGTTCTCTAGCCTTCTTGATGCTGCTGTTGTGAGCTCCCAGCAAGTGTATGACAAATTGGATCTCTGCATAATCAATCTACAGTTAGCTTCTGTAAACCAGTAGAAGAAAACTCTGGGATCATCCCATATGGTTGGGAAAATAGTTAATTATTTCCTCTTTGAGGAATTTTTATCAACAACTTTACTTGTTTTAATAGTAAGTTATTTTTAATACTTGATGTTATATCAATCCATATTAGTGAATTCCAAAAGCATCTTTGTTATAACAATCTATCACCTTCCTATGGATAATGTCATCACTGTTACACAATACAGACTTTGATTTTTCTCTAGGACTTCATTATCAGGATGACCTCAAGGTCACCATAACCTTTGTTTTCTCCTTCAGTTCTGCTAAGGCAATGATAACAATAAGTACTTCACTTTCAAATAAACTTCCAGGAAGGATGTGGCTTCCCACCTTTGAAAGAAAAATGGTCTGAGACTCAATCCCTCAGTAACAATGAGGAAAATGAGCAATTAGAAAAACTAAAACTTCAATGTTAGACTTTAATGCAGAACAGGATTTAATTTAAACAAAGCTAATTTCCCTTTAAAAGTCTGATATATTAGTGGGATACCTCTATGCTTTAAATTGCCCCAAAGAACAATAAAAGTTTAAAAAGTTTGCTTTAATATGACAATGTGACCACCTAATCTGTTTTAAAAGCTTTAGGTATAAAATACAATTTAGACTGTGGTTGCAGGAATGACAGGAAAAATGTTGCTAAGGCTAAATACCATCTGAAAATATTTAACATGCCTTTGAAGGTTTTACCAGCTTATTCTCTCTCTAGGCTTTGCTTGTTTGGAAAAGAACACATATACACGTGGTTGCTAAGGATAGATTGATTCGTTGACCCATGTGAATGGCCCATGTTTATCTGTCACAAATATCTAAACATGCTGCTTGACCCAGAGCTTTTGAGGACACTTTTGCAGCAAACTGGGTGATAGGAGATTCCTTGCTGCCTCCTAGCAGTACATGCACCATAGGTTGTTGGTGAACACTCACTTCTTTAGACATTTCTGTCTTTTCTAGGACAGGGCCAAGTGTAAAAAGGATGGCTATCCAAGTAAGTAATAATGACACTGTTAAATAAATACTGTACTTCAGAGAAAGCAGACATTAACTTGAATTTTATCAGAACCATTACCAACTGACTATCCTGGGAACTTGCAAGCCATTTTCTGTTTAGGGAGAATATACAGTATTTATCTTTTAAACATTTCCTCTAGTTTCTTTTTCTTTTCTTTTTCTTTCTTTCTCTTTCTTTCTTTCTTTCTTTCTTTCTTTCTTTCTTTCTTTCTTTCTTTCTTTCTTT
>JAJEJO010000525.1:37574-54390 GCA_020662805.1 Glaucomys volans | reverse complement strand
TTTCTTTCTTTCTTTCTTTCTTTCTTTCTTTCTTTCTTTCTTTCTTTTTGCTTGTCTCCCATCAGTTTTTCTGGAATGAATCATCTTTTAGAACGAATGACAATTATCTTTGAGCCTCAGTTACTCTGAATATATTGTCCTAATATCTTGTCCATAAGCAAAATCCAAGATTGTACCATTTAGACAACTTGCTGAGAGTCACCTAGGATAATAATTTCTGTTATAAAACAGAATCAAGATAATCAACAGGAACAAGAAACAAACGAATCAAGTGAAAGCTCTTGATGACAGAAACCAAACCAATTTAAAAAAAATGATGCTAAAGAAACATGATTGTCATTTCCAACCAGCTAACTAGACATGTTCTGTTATGGTCCAAATTAGAAGCAAGAAATACACTCCACAACCTAGGGGATTGTAGAGCACTTAGATGAATCACAAGTGACATGTGGGAGCTCATTAAAGGAAGGTGAAGTTATGAGCACCCAGGGAGCTTGCTGGAAAAGAGAGCTTTTTACAAAAAGGTTCCCAGGGTCAGTCACAATGATGAGAGGATGCTCATCATTCTTAAAGATGATCCATTTTTCTATAGCACTTCTCAGTTATTAGGGTGCTTGAGTATGGGCCATTATGGCGAACTTCCAACTTGTGAACATGTGTGTGCAGGGAGACAGGGTAGAGGGTAGGGGTTGTGATTTGATTGATTTTGACAGGCCAATAATAAAAACCACTGGAGAGTAAGATGTTAGTGTAGCCTCCTTCTGCTGTTTCACCTGAACTTCAAGGTAACTGTTGAAGTTGCAAGAACAAGATCAACCCATGGTTGTTCCTATGTCATGGAAGCTATGTCTGTAAGCTGAGCTTTGAATGACACATTATTTCCTCTGTGCACCCCAATCTATTTTCTGCCTGAGCAAGCTTATAAAACTCTGCATAAATTCTCCTCTCAGCCTGTTCCATAATCCTGTGAACACATTGTCTTCCTGTTCATTCCTTCAGCCAGCAAGCACCAGCTGTTGGGTCCTGGAAACATTTTATGATAAAGAGAGAGAGAAAAAAGTAGATGATCAGAAAGCTGTAAAAACTGCAAAATGCTTGAGATATGAAGACTTTTTAGGGGAGTGAATGTTTGACCTGCATAAGAGAAGTGATTAGGCTTCTATCAATCACTTCAAGGAACACTCTGAAGAGATCCATTTATCCGGATGCTCCTCAGTCATCTCAGTTCTGCACATGCTGTAAATGAATCCAGTGTGGTTTGTTATGTGCTAGAGAAAGGATAAACTCTGAGCTTAAAAATATGAACAGATATAATTATCTTAACATAGCACTCATGCTTTATTTAATGTAAAAACATCACAAACTTTCTTTTCTCTATCTTTCAGCTTCAAAAGGAAAGTGGAAGTCACTTGGTAATGTCTCTAATTACTTGAATGCACACTTCACGCCTCAACTACACAGGAAAGCCAGTTGTTATAATTAGAAGTTATATAAAGACAGAGTTTATATAAATTGTAGCTAATTACTTAACTAAACTGCCAGTCTCTTGCCATCCTACCAGGGAAAATATTCAACAACATGTGATTTAAACAATAGGTCAAAGTGAGAGGTGGGGCGATTATAACAGAAGGTTGTTCAATAGCTTCTGTGAAGTTTTTAAAAAAACTTGATGACTTTTATTGAGAACTGAATACTGTCTCCATTTGGATATTTAGTTCAGGATATATGTGGAAAGATGGCTTTTACCTGAACTCCAAATAGTTTGACTGGGAGAATATTTGCTATTACTCATTTCTTTCTATTCCTTTTATTGACAGTTTTGAGGGAGGAATAGAAACTGATTAAGTACATAATACCACTATTATCAGAAGGGTCATGATACTCTTTTTCTAGAAAAGACTAGATGTAAATATTTTAAGCTTTGCAAAGGCCTGAAGTCTTTTCCACAACTATGCAAGCAACTTTGTCATTGTTGTTGGGAAAGCAGCCATAGGCAGTACATAAAGCATGAGCATGGTTGTGTTGCAATAAAACTGCAAAAATAGGTGGCCCACAGGCTGTAGTTTGCCAATCCTCTGCTCTGTACCAAGCATCTAATGACCTGGAAAGCAACACAAATCATTATTACTATTGTCAAGATAGTTTAGTATTTTGCTCCTTACAAAAACCAAGGTCTAATAGCTCTTCTGGAAACTTCTACCAGAGAAAACACCTTATTGATCTAAGGCATCCAGTGGAAGGAATGGGGAACTCCTTTTCTGGTCCTCTAGAATGGTGGCAACTTTGTAGTATCCTTAGAATAATGGAGTCATTATTTATTCAAATTATTATCTGTAGGGTTTTATTTCTCATGAACCCCTAGCTGAAATATGCAAGAATGGTTGCTTTAGCAATACTGAAGCACAAAAAAGCAAGTTTTGATTTGTTGTGGCTCTTGGAGTACTGTAGCTGAGATCATCAGGTCAACAAAACTATGTGAAAACAGGACAAAAAGAACATCAATATTTGTCTTTCACTTCTGACTCACAGACTTGTCATGTTCCTAGATTGAGCAGAAATATTAAATGTAAAAATCAAAAACAAAAGCAAAAAAATATGAGTCCAAAGTAGACCTTATGGTATGTGAGATTTGCTAAAAGGATTAAGTATATTTTCAAAAAAGTGATTGATTTTTGTACAGGGTTCCAGTATTGATTTCTAATAGTTATGACTCTGATGAATGGACCTTTGAAGAGCAGTGTGGAGGTGAGAGCAAGGTGGGGTTGTGTGTTTTAGAGGTATGTCTCAGGGACTGACATACAGAGCCTACCCTTAGTGATAGGGAATGGGAGGCTAATATCATTGTATGGCTGCCTTTGCCTTCCAAGAGTGCCTTGTTGTGTTTCAAGTCCTGCTTTTGATTGACTTAGAATAATAATCCTATTATTAGAGATTATGACTTTTGAATATTAATATTGGCTCCACTCAAATAAAACGAAACGAACTAAACTTTGGGATTGAAAACAACTTAGACCCTAGCCTCTCAGGTTTGTAAACAACTTCATAGAGCCATAGTGAAATTTGTGATGCCTATGTCACTTCTACGTGACGTGATGCTATGTCACCTAGCAAGGTGTGGCCTGAAGATGTGCAATGTGGTGGTAGCCGAGGAGCTGGGAGTGTGGAAGACAGAGCTTCCTGCTCCAGTGCCATCCCTCAGTATCACTGTGTGTTCTTGTCATTTATTGCTTCACTAAACTTTAGTTTCCTCATCTCTAAAAGCTATAAAATATTGTCTTGCCACAGGAGAGAGGCATAAATGACATGCCACATTTGAAAACTGCCTCCCTTTAACTTTTATCTCCTTGAGGTAGAGCATTGTTCAAAGCCTCAGTGAAACTATAGGCCATAACACTGATGGGTTTGCCAGTGCAGTGAAGGAAAATGAAGGCAGAGAAGCCCAGAGATGTTACAGTGAACCAAAAAAACAAAAGGCCTAGACCTGCACCATGGATTTCACCCTTTCCCCAGTCTACCACATGTCTCCCACTGATTAAAGACAATCAGTGTGCCCACTGTCCCTAAAGACCAAGGATAAAATGCTTATTGTTTTAAAGTAGTAAAACAAAAAATAGAACAATTACATAGAATTCATTTATAAGCATAGAGATCTAGCCTGATTCCTAAGAAATTTTTCTATGCTATTAATACAGTCTCCCAGTTATTAAGGTCATTCTCTGTATGTATTCCATATTTAACAAATACAAAGGAGCAGTAAACAAAAACCATTATAGATTTCAAAGCATTATTTGAATACAATAAATTAAAACTGTCAACTGAAAAAATAAATGATTATAAAATAATATGAATATACAGCTTCAGAGTTTTACAGTTTTATTTGTTTTTAAACATGAAGAGGGTTATTTCAAATAGGGCACATTTTATTAAATGGGATGCTTGCAAATTGGCTGACATGTATTGCCTGAAATGTTTCATTATGCAGTATAACATGTTTACTCAGGTGAAAGTATACAGAATATCGCATATCTCTAAATGCATTGATCTAAATGCAAATGCAGTTAAATGTAAAATCCAACCTTGGTGTCATTTGGTATTACATTCTGTCATCAAAATTTAGAGGTATTCTTTTTCATTTCTTAATACAGAAATCCAGAAATCAAGAGCAATTCTAGAAAAAACTTGTAAAAATAGAGGCAGAGTATCTGAAATTCAATGCCCAATTTGTTTAGAAAGCCTTTTTTTTTTTTTGGTAGGTAAAAAATAAATTTATATTTAGCATGCAACATTATCATTAAACAGGGGTGGGCGAGAAGGCTTTATTAGCTTCTAAAGATCAGAATTACAGAGAATTTAAAGGTAAGAGAAGGTAAAAAGCAGGTTTGTGTCTTTATTTCACTCAGTTGTAGGACCAAGTTGCTTCTGCCAAATTCATTTCACCCAAATTGTTTTGGGGCAGATTGTATGCAACCTGAAAGGGAACAAGTCTTCTTTCTCTTCTAATCGTACTGGGTAAAATTCTATATTCACAATCTCATTGCTTTATTTCCATAAAACAACACCATAATGAGTGGAAAAAATGCATCAAATTTGTAATCCGGACATGGTAACTAAATGTGACTCTCTCAATTTTCTAAGTCCATTCAGGTTGCTGCAACAAAAATACTATGGATGAGATGACTGAACAGCAAACATTTATTTTTCATAGTCCTGGAGGCTGGAAAGTCTGAGGTTAAGGAGCCAGAAGACTCAGTGTCTGGGAGGGTCAGATTCCTGGTCCATAGATGGCACCTTCTCTCTGCATCTTCCCAGGGTAGAAGGGATGAGGGAGCTTCCTAAGAACCCTTTATCAATCCCATTCATGAGGGCTCTGTCCTCATGACCCAATCATCTCCCAAAAGCCAGCTTCCTAATTCCACTGCCACAGGGTTGGGATTTCAATATATTAATTGTGCTGGAACATAGACACTCAGTTCATAATGTCATTTTATGAATAAGGAACTGAAATTCTTACAGTAAGGCAAAATGCCTTTTCTGTGATCCTAACAGTAGATTGAATCCAAGTCTTTGTTGTCCAAAATGTCCTCCCTTTAGCATTATCTCTTGAGGTAAAGTATTGTTCAATGTATCTTTGAAACCACAAGGTCATAAGATGGGAAATGCATATTAATTCGACGTAGAAAAAAGAAGGCAGAGAAGTCCAGAAATGTTAGGCCACACAGTTAAGAGACACTGACAGAGTCTGGACTTGCACCATGGACTTTTCCCTTTTCCCATTCTATTATGTAGTTTCCTAAACATCAAAGACAATTAATGGCATCCAAATTCACCAGATTATATTGTACATGTAAGTACAAAGCAGTAAAGTACTTTCCTGTTCCTAATGGGTAACAGCACTTCTATTGTAAGCTGCATTAACAATTTTATGCCACTTGAGGCATATGCTTCTTTTCATGGCAATGCAAAATAAAATCTTATTAGGCAGCATGAAGTAATATTGAAAAGGAATAAGGCCATCCTAGCCAGCTGGCTGAGTATGCCTGCCATGTCTTGACTGTCTGTAGCAAATAATTTTTACTTACTGGAAATTTCTGGCTAACTCACTCATGTGATGAACTAAATGTCCTTTGCAGTAATTTTGGATACTGAATGCCATTTTCCATTTGGAAAAAAAATACAGTATTAAAAAGTATTTCCTATAGGATGATAAGCTTTATATCTTAGCTATATATGTATACAAACTGAATATGCTAATTTTTGTTTCCTGAAGAATAATATCATGTATTATGTTGAACATTTGAATATAAGAATAGTATCATGTGTTATGTTGATATTCAACTATTTCATAATGTTTAGCATAACAGTATAATGAGTAGTTCAGATTATGGGATCTGGCTGCAGAAGTTCAAGGTTAAATTCGATTTCTATCACTTAGAATGGTTACACAATATTAATAGGCTATTAGGAGATAATCCTTACTAAATGAGATTCCTAGTGGTAGTCATATAGTAATAGCTGAACAAATGCTAGTTGTGGTGGTGGCTGCTACTATGACTGATGTTGATGATGTGCACTCTCTGTCACTAATCCATCCTGGTAGAGTCAATGGGTTTGGAGAGAGTTTCAAACATCCCAAATGCCATCATAAGAGGAAACTGAAGACATGCACACAAAATTGCTTGGGCAGGATAATGGCCTAGAGGTTTCAAAGAGCAGGACCTGGCAGACACTTTCACTGTGGACTTCTAGCCTCTGGAATTGTGAAAGGTTAAATTTTATTAATTCAAACCAATGAGTTTGTAGTGCCTTTTTAACAACAGACTTCTGGAAACTAGTACAATAATTAAGTAAATATTAATGAACAAAAATCATCTTTGGTTGAATTGTAAGTGAAAGTTGGAGGCTATTGAAAATGTTGATTAACAGGCAGATTAGGTTTAAAAACTAACTCTAATGATTATGGTATAATCTCTTTGTGGATAAAAGCCAAAGTTTAACTGGATAGCTAGACAATTTTTAAGAAGAAAAATAAGATCAGAAAAGATCTCCTATTAATTTCCTTATAAGCAGATTTCTCATAAATTAAGAATCAATTTGGTGAGAGAGTAGACTTTTTATTTTCTTTCCTCTTTAAGATCCAAGTCAAACAACAATAACAATGGTAACAGTTCAAGCTAATATATCATGTACTGAGTGTGTGGCACATGTACTAACTGTCCTAGACACTATGTGAAGAATTTACATACATCATCTCATTTAAATCCCACAAAAACTTGTGTGGGGAATTCTGTAACTATCTCCATTTTACATAATGGAAAAATCTAAGCTCAAAGACTTTATATCACATTCCCATCATTGTAAAAGAGGAATTCATTATATGGACATATTGGATCTTGTTCAGCTTTGAAGGGTTTAGCCAAGGTATGTATCAAAATACATGAGGGCTCTTTGGGGAACCTTACAAGTCTTTATAACATTCATCAGGAACTTCTTTAAATGAAAATTTAAACAGATAGATATAAAAATACTGTGACTTTGACCAGTAATCTTTTATGATCTCTCCTATATCTGGGCCCTCATGACTTGCTAGGTCAAGTCTCTTTGCAAGTATGGTCTGTGCCATGGCCCCAAACATAAAAAGTCACGAATTTAATGGTCAATCCTGACATTATTTTATTCTCTCTCATTCAGGAATTTCCACGGAGTATGGAAAAATATATTTTAGAGCTTGGAAAAATATATTTTAATTCACTCAAACAAAAAACATATGGATCACATATTCATGTGTTGGTCATTGTTGTATGATCTGTTAACTTGAGGGAAGCAAGAACAGATTCCAGTTCTTGAAGAGTCTATAGAGTAAGTAAAAGGGAATACAGGTGATTCAAAAACACTCTTGCTGCTAGAGCTGTGCAAGGCAATATAAAGTAAGAAACTGGTAAAAATGCTTTGGAAAAGATGATTCCTGAGCTGACTCTTCATATGGGATCAGGAGAATGCATATGCAACAAGATAGTTGACCTCAACTATAAAGCCCAAAATTAAAAAATTAAGGAGAGGACAATATTATTGTTGAAAAGAATCAGGACCTGTCATACATTGCTGATGATAGTGAATATTGGTACACCCACTTTGAAGACCAATTTGACAATATCCAATAAAACTTCTGATGCAAATATGTGATAATCTTTTTTTTTTTTTTTTTTTTTTGCAGTGCTGGGGACTGAACCCAGGGCCTTGTGCTTGCAAGGCAGGCACTTTACCAACTAAGCTATATCCCCAGCCCTTGTGATAATCTTTTATAGATATATACCTAGGTTTTCTTTAAGTATAGATACCTAAGTATAGATATATACCTAGACAAGCTTTCACATTTTCACATGAATGCCCAAGAATACATGTATAAGGGCATTTATTGCAGCATTTTTTATAAAATCATTGAATCATGAACAACATCAGGGTTTGGTAGCAGACAACAAAACATTATGTTGTTAAAGAAACTTAATGTTGAACAAGTACAATTGCAGAACATATAGATACAGTAAAACACTATTTATGTAAAATTGAAATAGTAGTACTGTTACTTATTGGTGGGTATGTGTGTATGTGTATATACATACACATCTAAAAGAATAGACACCAAACACAGGGAAGAACAAGTGCAATAAGATGAAATGGATCCAAAGAGGCACCTCAACATTATTTGCATTGTTTATTTCCTTTATTAAAAATAGAGATTTCAAAAATGAAAAAAGGTGCAGTTTGTATATTGTTTTGAAATACCACATCATGTGTCTATAAATACATCTCAAAATGACATAAAGAAAATAAACAAAATAGAACAATAGAGTGAGCCAAGAGAAGGGTGTTTAAAGTATTAAAGTGTTTGAAATTTGGGAGGGAAATGTACCTTGGTAGTCTGGACAAACATGGAGGTGTGAAATAGGCAGGTGTGTCTAGGGGACACATGAGTCACTATCAGAGTATGAAATACAAGATAGGAAGGAAGTGGCAGGAGATAAAATCTGATGGGTAAGTAGATGAAAGACCAGGGAGAAATTCACAGGCCAAATGAATGCACTTGGATTTTATTTTGTTGGAAAGATTTTGGAGTCTGTCTAAGAGGGAAATAATACTAGGCTCAGTGAAATAAGCCAAGTAAAGGACAAATAGCTCATGATCTCACCCGTATGTATAATCTAAAGAAGTCCATTTTATAGAAGTAGAGAGTAGAATGGAAGTTACCAGTGACTGAGTTAATTGTGGGGTAAGGTGGGGAGAAGTTGGTCAAAGGATACAAAAATTTCAGTTAGACAGAAGGAGTAAGTTTAAGTGATCTATTGAGCAATGTGGTGACTGTGGTGACCAAGACACAGTAGTCTCTTGGTATCCTTGAGGACACCATAACCTCCATGGATGAGGAAATCAGTGCATGATCAAGTCACCTATATAAAATAGCATAGTGTTTGCATATAACCTATACACATCCTTCCATACATTTGAATCATCTTAAGATTGCTTATAATTTCTAAAACAACATAAATGTGATGTAAATAGTTGTATTGTTTGGGGAATAATGACAAGTAAAATGTTTTTACATGTTCAGTAGAGAAAAAATTTTAAAAAATATGCTCAATGTGTAGTTGTTGAATCCAAGGAATCCACAGATATGTAAGATCAACCATACTGCTTTTTTAAAAATTTTGGTACTAGGGATTGAACCCAGGGGCACTTCACCACCAAGCCACATCCCCAGCCCGTTTTTATGTTTTATTTTGAGACAGGGTTTAAGTTGTTTAGGGCCTAAGCTAAGTTGCTGAGGCTGGCTTTGAACTTGTGATCCTCCTGCTTCAGCTTTTGGAGGCACTGGGATTACAGGTGTGCACCACTGTGCCTGGTTGTAATTGCATTCTTGAAAATTGCTAATAGAGTGGATTTTAAGTGTTCTCATCATAAAAGGGATAATTATATGAGGTAATGCATTTATTAATTAGCTAGATTTACACATTCCACAATGGGTATATAGTTAAAAAATGTGTTACATATGGTAAGTTTATAAATATTATGTCAAATTAAAAATTATAAAAAGTTAATCTTCTTCAAAAATGTTCACACAAGAGCATCCAGAATAATATTGAACTAAATATCTGGGCACTGTGTACCAGCCATTTTGACAACAAAAATTACCTATCACTAATTAGGAAAAATTATTGCAATAGTTCAGGTCCTACCTTATGGCCTCAAAACACAAAAAAAGTTGAGTACACATTTGTTAATATGAGTGACTTAAAAAATCTGAGAATGAGGCTGGAACTCAGTAGTATAATAATGTGCATAGCATGTGCAAGACCCTGGGTTCAATCCCTAACAACAAACAAACAAAAACCCCACAAAAACAAAAACAAGCAAATAAACCTCAGAAATTTGTATTTATACAAATATATATTTTATGTATTATATATCTTAGATATATTTTATAAATGTATATTAAATGCTAATATTCAAATACATTAACTATTATAAATTTGCATTATTATACATTTACTATACTATATTTAATAATGTATCAGTATATATTATAAACTACATTTTAAATGTATATTATATAAGTACATATATATGCAATCAGAATTAGTGTGGCTGCATATGCATTTCTAGTCAATGAATGTTCATCACTATTGCTCAAAAATATTCTGCAAATGGTTTATTCTGATGGTCTTCTCTATTTGTTTTGCATTTTGGTGGACATTTTTGATCTATAATGTCTGGCAAAATGTACTAAGGCTGTGCTAGACCTGTCATAGAGAAAGACTAAGTGATAACGAGTACCAAATGGACATTTGTTATTCTTCAGATCTATAAACCACAATAATCAGAACATTCTTTCAAGAAGATGGAATTCTCTTTCGGATCCACCAGTGCTTTGACCATAGCAGAGCAAACTGTTCAAGGAGTAACATGCTTGTGAGAGAAGATGAGAATCTTTAAATAAATATATGGGTGATTAGAAACCACATGAAATGCAAAGAGTATCTTAATCTTCATCTTCAAATGAAGCAAAGGAGCAAAACAAAACAAAACACAAAAAACCCATCTTGAGATAGCTGGGCTCAACCTGGATGTTCAGATGTTCAGATGCTGGGTGGTAGTAACCTGTATAACAGAGACTATCAGTGTGAAGTGTGTGCTGACCACCACTTTGAAGTTTTAATTTCTCATCTTCTGAAGAGAATTTCTCATCTAAGCATGGGCATTCTCAATGCTTATTCCTTGGTTCCTTCTTAATGTGGATTAAATTTTTCCTTATGAGGAATTTGTGCCAGTGAGCATTTTCACTTTAAAAGAGTGGTTTAAAGCTTCCAAGATCCCTTTTATTTTCTTATGGGGCAGTGATGCTCTTGGGATTTTAGGTTGAATGAAGTTATGCTTCAAGGCCATTCAACAACATCCAATTTTCTTTACCATTACTGCCAAGTCTTCCATTTTGGGAATAAAACTGTACACTTTAAAAAAAAATTCTTTTTATTTATTTGAAAATGCAAATGTATTTATGCAATCATGTTCATAATATCAAACTATTTTAAAGTAAACAAATTTCCAGTATGCATCTCAGAGGTGAAAAAATGAATGTGTCAGGACAATGTTTCCTTTAAAACTGCATAATTACCTTTATCAAAGAGTTCTCTGTGCATTTACTCTATCATTTAAAAACTGGATGGTTTTGGCTAGAAGCTCATCTTAATCTTTATTCTCAGAGGGGATCTGTTATAGGGTGGTTTTGATGATTAAATGATCTTAAAAGGCTTTTATAAACCTTAAATAACTATACAAATATAGTTGGCATTATGGATAATAATCTGATTACAGGAAACAGAAGATCACATACTCTGTAAAGATTTTTTTCCCTTAGTAAATCAATGAACAAGTTAAAATACATTCACAAGATTACCCTGCCACAGACATAAAAGCAGTCTATTCTTTCTAGGGACTGTAAGCATTGGCAATTTTTTTTTCCTTCTCAGAATTAAAGTACATTTAAGCTGAAAGGGATCTTGGAGAACATCCAATTCAATGCCCTTAATCCCCCACCCCATTTTATCATAATATAAAATTTAATGTGAACATAAAATAAAACTTTCTGGATGGTTTAAATAGATTTCACTTTGAAAACTGTATGTTAAAATGGATGTAGATACTACTAGAACACAAATGAAGCCTGAAATTTTAGATTCAAGAGTAAGAATCAGACTTTCTAAGGGATTTTTTTTCTGTAAGTGAAAAATGAGAAAGGATTCCAATAAAATGCCATTGGATATAACTGACTTGTTACCATCATAATGTCTGGTAACAAGTACCCACATAAGAAGGGCATGTGACCATTATCAAATAATATCTAGTGGTGTGAGGGTCAGAGAAACAGTAGAGAATGTGGAGAACAAAATGCAATTCCAAATTCTCTATTATCCTTGAGTGTATTGTGCATTATTTAAATGCCTAATTCCAACATTTCCCCACTGTCTGTCACCAAGCATGCTTCTAATTTGATATTCCCCATAATAAGTCAAGGTGGTGCCTGGAATGGAAAATGATCATGATATTAGCCTAAATAAGATATATTTAGGAATGTAAATATTTTATAAGAATGATCATAGGCTATATTCTTGACACAAAAATAAACAGCTTATACTATTCTTACTCTCCTTTTTATAGGATTTTCTAATATTTATAAAGAGTTCGATTTCCTTATATTTACAAAGACTATTCTAAAAGGAGGTTATAGGAAAAGAATAGATTCAGAGGACTCCAACACAAATCATCTAATTTACCACACTCAGAAAGATAGATCTTGCCCATAAATATTTAAATATTGACAACAGAATAAAAGAGGCGTCTAGGGTTTGTTCCTAAGATAAGCTTTTTAGCAACATTGTCTATGACAGTTACAATTTCACCCATCAACTGAGAAGTAAATTAGAATAAAGTATTGTCCTATGCAATGTTGTGGTCCATGGAGTATAAAAATAGCAGTGATACTCTGTTTTGGTTTTGATTGGTAAGAATTTAGATCAGATGTACTAAATCTCTTGGAGAGCTGATCTAGAAGATAAATTCTTTATAGCAATACATATCAGAGAAATATTGTAGAAGTTCATCTTTTAAAGAAGGGAAAGAGAATCCTAACATTAGAGGAGTAGTAAAAAAAAATCCAAATAATTGAAGGAATGGATGACAGCAAGTTTAGACAATGAACTTCCTCTGAAGATGGAGTAAAGGAAGAGGAAATGAGGAAGAATCAATAATATATTTATGGTGGAAATAAAGGCAAGTACCAAGACACTTCCACTTGGAGCAGAGGGAATTTGAAGGAACTTAATCTAAATAACTTTAATCTCAGTAAAGCAGGGTGGGTCTCATGCTTAGCAAGTTTTCTTAGGTGGAAGAAAACTTGGTGGTTCCATCACTGAAACAATTAGCAACAGTGGCTGTGAGTTGCCATTAATATAAGGAGAAAATAAAGAAAGGGTTGCTGAACAGTACTGAGAACCCAGCTGAGGATAGAAATCATAGCAGGACAGTCAGTATGATTTCCACTCTGCCTAGTCACAGAGGAAAGAAAATAGGAGTTGCAGTAACACAGGTAGGCAGGCAGCCAATGGCAAGCTCCTAATGTCGGTAGTATGGAAATGATCCGCAGCCTCAAAGTAGATAAGGAGTAAGTGACTCCCGAAAAAACCCCAGAGCTTATGAGGCCTGTGAGAGGTGTTAGAAGGGAAGGCAGAGCCCAGTTCAGTCTAAGGATATAGACAGAGAAAGGGGGATTTAGCCAAAGAGATCCATAACACAGATATCCATAACAACAACAACAAACCCCAAACCAAACAAAACTAAACAGAAATCCAAGAAAAGAGCTCATGCATAAAAGGAACTCTCAATGAATATAGTTGAAAACAGAACAAAAATTAAAAAACATTACTTGTCAAAACTTGCTAAGTATAGGTAAAGCCGTTCTTGGAAGAAAATGTATACCACTAAATGCATTTGATACAAAAGGTTGAAAGTTAATATGTGAAGGAGATGGAAAAATTATCACATTGAACAAAGCAATGCGATATGATTTTGTATATACAAAGATGAAATATCAACAAATGAGAAGAGCAAAATTCTTGGATACAAGGTAAATTTAGGAAAATCAATTGTATTTCTCCCACATATTAGAAATGAAATAATACACTATGAACAGCCAAACATTTATAAATGCACAAATCTAATAAAAATGTATTGGATGCCTACACATAAGGGCAAAATATGTCAGAAATGTAATATTTAAATAAATGTAGGGGCACACCACGCTTATGACTTGGAAGATTCAATATTATAAAGATGTCAACTGTCCCTGAGTTTTTTTTTTTATAAATTTAATGCAATTCCACTGAAATTTTAATTGTGGTTTGTATATATAATTGGAACTTGACAAGTTGACTTTAATATTTATATGCAAATGCAGTGGACTAGGAAGTGAAAGTCTTACTGAAAAAGAAGGGGAAAGAACTTAATTAGACATTCAGGGATATTTTAAATCCACATTAGATAGAACTGTTTGATGTTGATTCATGCAAAGAAAAACTGACCTATGATGAGAGTGATTAAATCATGCCTTGTACATGTACAAACATGACATAATGAATTCCACTATTATGTATAATTTACAATGCACCAATAAAAAATAGAGAACCCTTACCAATGGAATATGATAGAGGCCAGTAAGAGATCTATGCATACACAGATACTTGGTTTATGACAAAGGAGTGCAGCAGAGCAGTGGAAAATGGCAAGTTTTCTTAATAAATGATTTTTACCCCTATCTCACTGACATCATAAAATGATCACTTCAAGAAAAATTTCGGGGCTGGGTTTGTGACTCAGTGGTTAAAGCACTTGCCTAGCATGTATGAGGCACCAGTTCGATTCTCAGCACCACATATAAATAAAAGAATAAAATAAAGGTCTAACAACATCTAAAAAATATTTAAAAAAACAAATAATCTTATAAAAAAGAAAAATTTCATATCATAATATTAAAGACTAAACAAATATAGAAAGTCATATATAAGAATAATTGATATCAGTCTTGATATAGAAGAAAAATTTTAGAAATAGATAAACTTTGATAAATTAGTCTTTTTTAATATTCTTAATTTCTGTTCACTGAAAGGATTTAATGTTAAAAGGCAAGATATAGCCTAAGCAAGGAGATTTTTAACATATATGCCAAAGGATATTATATAGAGATCTGCTAGACATCATTAAGTGAAAGATAGCAGTCTAATAAAAATAGGGCAAGGTATTTCAACAGAGAATTAAAAGAAGATATCTAAATGATCAGTGAACATATGAAAAGGCATTCAATATCTTGGTAATCAGAGGAATCCCACAAGGTACCACAACCCCCTCATGATAATGGCTAATGTCATGTGTTGGTAAGTACATGGAATAATTCAAAATCTATAATAGTATGATGGATATATGAAATTGCAGAATAGAATTTGTTGTAGCAGAATTGTAGTTACAATTCTATTCTGATATAAATATGATCAAACTATAGCTACAGTGTTGTCTAACATGCAGGAAGGCCTGGTTCCAGCCCTTGCACCATACACACACACATACACACAAACACACACACACACACGAAAACCCCCCAAACCAAACAATAATAACAAAACAATGTGCAGTTAAACATGATATTAAAATGTAAGTAAAAAAGCATACATACTGAAATAACTTTATTTATATGAAATTCAAAAGCATAACAAATTTGATGCTAGGAAAAGAAAATTACTAACTGCAAGGGGCAAAAGGGGGCTTTTCAGGGTACTAGCTATATTAAACTTCTTGCCCAGGGTGGTGGTTACATGGGTTACTCATTTTGTACAAGTTTCTTTAGCTTTGAATTTCTTCTATGTTCTTTTCTATATGTGTGTTATTTTGCAACAAAAAATTAAAAAAGAAAATGGGAATAGAAATGTTGACAGTGTATTTCTTGCAATCATAACATAAAACATTTCTAATTTAGTTTCCCATTTCTATTCAACTGAATAACCTTTTTTAGGCATATAGCCTTAAAATCTAGAATCTTATTTATAATGATAACAACAAAGACAATGAGGACCCAGAAATAAAAATAAAAACTATTGCATGTATTATAATTTGCAGCCTCGGAGTGGTTACCCAGATGCCTCCCTCTTTTCTTTTTGCCTGTAGATGCCTAGACCTGCTAGCTTTCCTCAGATACCTCAATGCTATTCGTTAGTGGCTGAGAATTTTGGTCAGTTAGACTACCCCTAAAATGTAGGTAGACAGGGTCACAGGAGGACATGATGAAGGCAGCCTCCATTAAAAACACTAATAAAAGAAAAGCACCAATTTATTAAATGAAAATCCTCTGATCTGTTCACTGTAGCAAACAGCTGTTACTCTGTATCCTACCGAGGGCCTTGGGACCCAGTGACACTAGCAGGTCTGCCTCTGTGTGTATTTCTCTCAGCTGGTCAAATAAACAGCTCCTCTCTCCTCCTGTAGAGAGGCAGGGTTGCTCCCAGTTGTCAAACTCAAATAATCCCCTTCAAACAGATTCCCTGGCAAGTTTAAAGAAAACATACCAAAAACCACCACTCTGGGGGATATTAGACACCAAGAATTGACAGCAGGAGTAGAAATAAAAAGTTACCTCTGAACATGAAACATTAGCAAATCAAGCATTATTACAAATATTTCCCCCATCCAAGACCTTTTCTCATAAAAGCAGTGCCAGTCCCTTGTGTTCTAGTTCCCTGTTTTCTGCTGTATTTCATATTCCAGTTCAAGTTTACTTAGCATAGAATGTTACTTATATTATTTTGCAATCTCCTAAGTTGTCATAGTATAAGGGAATCATAAGACAAAGCCGCTGGGATTACATGCTAAAACACACTTTTATCCTTAATTTAACAATCAGAGAAGGTATAAAAATATTAACAGACAAGGCATAAATACTGCATGGACACTAATTAAGAAATAACTAGCCATAACTAATAATTCATCTATAGACATTGTGACTGATATAAGAAACATTATTTTTCAAGATTTGGGAATATGTTTCTTAATTCTTTGAAAGTCATCACAATTTTTCCATGCATCCCCATGGACTCCATTCCCATAAGAAAACAGACTTTTTATTTCTCTATCTCTACCTGTCATCTATCTTTCTATATCTCTATCTATTTATCTATCTATTTCTTTCTTTCTTTCTTTCTTTCTTTCTTTCTTTCTTTCTTTCTTT
>JAJEJO010000525.1:0-37564 GCA_020662805.1 Glaucomys volans | reverse complement strand
TTCTTTCTTTCTTTCTTTCTTTCTTTCTTTCTTTCTTTCTTTCTTTCATCTATCTATCTAGATATGCTTGAAAGAATGAAGTACCAAATTTAGCTAGTTCAGCAGGCAGGACTGAATGTATATTTCATTAGGCAAATAATGCCAATAGTGAAAACAGCACAAACAATCAAAATATCACACTACTGTGTAAATATCGTATCACTGCTTATATCCATCATTTGATTTCTACTTTTATTCCCAATGAGTTTTCTGATTTGATTTTTGTTGGCATCAGGCCATTTTGCTGCTGCCAATATTCTGCCCTGCCCCCCAACTATTTTACAACCCAGATTGTTAGCCCAGGAACTTCCTAGTCAGTCATTGGTCCAGATTGTTGGACCACAAACCTCCTCCTCAGCAATTGGTCCGATGGTTGTTAGCCGGCGAAATTCAACTACCTTAAGAAGCTCCCCTGGCCATTGTTTTTTCTCTCTCTCCCAGTCCTGAGAGCGGACACTCTGATCATCTGCTTCTCTCTTTCTCTCTCTCTCTTCTCTTTCACATTCTCCCTCTCTCTCTCACCCTGTGGGAAGACACCCTGCCTGTCTGCTTAATAAAATCTCTTGCATGAGTTCCCATGTCCAAAGTGGTTTTTCTGGGTGCTTTCAATTTTAATAGGCACCATGTGGATTATTTCCTCATATCAGGTGCCTCTTAAACTTTAGAAAGAACGTCTGCTTATCTCACAGGAGTGTTTTAAGCAGAAATGTGATCACTCACCAGAAAGTATTTGAGTTCACTGGAGGAAAAAGTACCATGGAAAATATATGTGATACTATAATGGCTATGGGTTTCCAAGGTGATCCTGAGTCTTACATTTATCTGGGCAGTCTGTTTCAGGCCTTTCTATGAAGGTAGTGACAGTCTTGACACCTAGGTTCTAGAAGAGAGAGAAACACTAGATGAACACTTGTCTCAGAGTCAAGAGACCCAACATTGCCATGGCTCCACTTCCACTAACATTGGAACATTTTATGAAACCCTTGACCTCTCTGGGAATTAGGTACCTGTCTTTAAAATTAAGTAGATGTAGACACTAGATGAACTTGAAGGTTGGCTCCCAGCTCTAGCATCCTGTAAGTCTGGATTCATTGTAATCCTTCATACTTAAGAAGGTAAGAAATTGTTTTTGGAAGTAAACAGCTGAATGATGATTTAGGAATTAAGGCTCTATCTTCACTGATATCCTGTTCTCACCAACATTAGGATTTAGCACTTATAGGCTAACTCAGGATGAAGAAAACTTTCCATTTTCCTACCCAAGCTGGTTTCCAATTGTTCTAGCACATCTTCACACTATTTTAACTCATCATAATCTGCAGTTACTTTTCCCTTAATTAAAAAAAAAAAAAAACAAACTGACTTATTTCCTTCATTTTAATATCATCTTTTTGTGGTGTTGGGGATCTAACCCAGGGTCTCACACATTCTGGGCAGGTGCTCTACCACTGGGCTACATCCCCAGTCATTCTTTCATTTTTTTTAAAAAAATCTTTTTCTCCTCAAATAGAATGTACCTCTCTTGTTTATTGCTGAATGCTTAGTGCCCAGAGCAATGTCTGTCATATAGTGGAGCTCAAAAACATATGGACTGCAAAACTGAGTGCATGTCAAAACTTTTTAACCAACAGTGGCATAAGGCTAGATCTGTTTTAGAGTAAGATCTTTAATGAATACTAGTATGTGGAAGACTTTGTTTTTCCTCAGATATGCCAAAAGGAAAGATATTTTTACTGGCCTGGAATTAGAACAATAAAAAGCATCTGGAAATTTTCCCAGCTTAAATCACTTTCTTCAGGTTACTAGTGAAGTACCCAGCTTAAACATGATGAAGTTTTGCAATAATTCAAGAATAGTCCCTTATTTTATATGACATGTCATTAATTCAATAAAAGCTTTGCCTAATCCTAGAGTAATTGCTTTTATTGACTGTGACATGGTTTTAAAATATAAACAAGTGAGATGCAAATTTTAGCAAGTGGTTGAATCAGTTTCATTTTGTGCTAATAGTATACTATAATATACACATTGTTATATATTATGTTTGAGAAAAGTAATTTACATAACTAAGCTTAAAGGAAAATTGAAGACATAAGAAATAGCTTTTATACATTTTCTCAGCATCTGTAGATTCTATTTGTTGTTGCTATTTTTATTGTGTCTCTATTTTTAAAATCCCAAGAATTAAAAATATGGATATCATCTGCCTTGTTCCATACCACTCTCTCATAGAATAGTCTGTTGGGTAATTTGTATATAGGTCATTAGGATTTTTGAGAAAGGGAATCTATAGCTATATTTTATGTAGTCAGAGAATTCACTGTTCCATGATGCCTTTTCTCAGGTCATCTTGAGAACTGATTGTCACACAATGATCCAATCAGCTGTTTGATTGATCTGATTCAGTTCATCCATGGTACCTGGACCAAACATTTCAAGGTCAGGCTATTTCTATCTGACATTGATGGACATGGCATACAACATCCGAGGATAAAAAAAAGTACATTATATTCAAAAACTGTCCCACTCCAAATACATTTCCATTGCTTTTCTTAAAGATAACTGAGACTGTCTGAATTGAATACTGTTAGCTCAATGATTTCAACTGACAGCAATCTTTGGTGTGGTGTTGCACAGGTAGTGTAGAGACTCAGTCAAATTGATGAAAATCATGATGGTAATAATGCTCCATTAAAGAACTACAGTTTTGTGTTCAGAAAAGCAACCTGAATGTAGGATTTGGAAGAAATTTTCTAATACTGAAATGAACAGATAGCTTATGGATCAAGACAGCAAGAATAGAGATAAAAAACAATGTCACCCAATTTCATTTTTTCAACAAATGCACAGAGCTATGAAAAAGCCTTTGAATTTCCCATCCTCTTAACAAGCAGTCTCAAATTCAGATTTATTTTCTACATGCCAGAACTTTTGGCTGAAACATTCTTCCCATAAATACTCATTGAGTATTTACTACGAAATAGGCACTCCCCTAGGAACTGGTGCTACAGAGTTTCTATCAGTTCTCATTAGTGGAATCCATTTATGCCATTAATTAATATAACATACAGATGGAATTCACTTAAGCTCACCATGTCTCAGTTGTCTTGGCCGTTAAATGGGGTTAAAAATGTGTGTAATTCAGGGCTGGAGATGTCACTTAGAAGCAGAGCACTTGCCTGGTATGCATGAAGCCCTGGGTTTGATCCCTAACATGTCAAAAAAGAAACAGAAAAAACCTAATTCGTAAGTCAATGCTGAGGATTACCTAAGAATTTGCATTGAAGGCTCAACAGAGTTGGCATTAACACAAAGCACATTTTCAATTCATCCTAGTTGTATTATATATATGATTGGAGGGAGGAATTTGGCAAATGTTTGATTGTTGGGACTACATTAATAAGAGTAATTGAAGTTGATCTTTTTTTTTTTTTTTTGTATTTGTATCAAGGTTTTGGTAATTAGTGATTCTATTCTCTCATAAAATGGGTTGAGAAGTGTCTTTAATCTAGCCCCTGAAAGAACTTGTATTAAGACAGTGTTGCTTCTCATATATGAAAATAATTAGTGGTTAAAGCTATCCTGACCAGAAATTTTCTTGGTGGGAAAGTTTAAAAAAAATTAATCTCTAATAACTGTAAGGAAAGTCATATTTTAAAACTTCTTTTTGGGTTAGTTTTGGTGGTTGTGTTTTTCTAAGATTTTGTCCATATTAATTGAGTTTTCAAATCTATTGCAATACAATAGTTACAGTATCATGGTAGACGGTGGAGAAGATGTGGGAAGAGCCACTGAGGCATATGCATCCTTGCGGCTGCAGAGTGGGTAAAATCCTGTGGAACACCCAGGATCATCATGCTTGTGTGGCACACCCCCAAGTGACCCTCCCCACCAATGGGGCATTGTCTCAGGAGAGTCTTCCCCCGCCCCCCCCCCCCCCACCTTCTTCCACATTGTGCAGTTTCCGGCTGAACCGCTCTCATGGACTCTTGCATTTCTGCTTCTTTGTTCATTAGCTCCCCTCCTACAGAAGAGATGTGTGCTTCTGCATTAAAGCTGAGATTGCATCACAGAACCTGTCTCCCAGAGTTGATTCTTGTTGCTCTGTCACCTCACCCCCTCTGAGGAAGCCCCGAGTTCTGCGACAGGTTGAATAGTAGTTTCCAAAAGATAATCATGCCCTAATTCCTGGAAGCTATAAATGTGGCATATAAATCTATATCATCTATCTATTTATCTATCTATCATCTATCTATCTATCTATCTATCTATCTATCTATCTATCTATCTATCTATCATCTATCTATCTATCATCTATCTAAATCTCCTGCAGTTGTGACTTCATTACAGACTTTGAGTTTAATTGGGTGAGTCTTAAATGCCATCCACATGTATTTTTGTAAGAGGGAGGTAGAGGGAGATTTTTCAGACAGAAGACCAAAGACCCACAGAGGCAAAGACTGAAGTTGCAGCTACATGTCCTGAACTGGGGGCAGCTATGTAAAGTGCGACAAGGGTGAGGAAGGAAATGACTCTCTGATACAGAGAACTTCTGGAGGAAGCATGGTCTTGCTGACACCTTAAAATATGGCACAATGACACCAGTTTGGGACTTCTGGCCAAAGCTCCCACAACTTTGAAAGCATGAATTTCTGCTGTTTTAAGCCATTGAGTTTATGGTGATTTGTTAGTAGCTTTCAGAAACTTATATATAAGTATATTCTTATTTTAATTAAACATTAAAAATCTATAATAATGTCCTCTTTCTCCATTCGTAATATGGATAATTTACATGCTTTGTCTATGTTTTCCTTTATAAGTCTTGCCAGGTACCTATTGTCTCTTCAAAACACTAGCATTTGAATTTCTTCCTTTGCTCTTTTTTGTAGCTGTTTTCTATTTCATTTTTTAATGTTCTTATTTTTATTATTTTTATGTACTACTTTCTTCATGCTTAATATGCTGGTTTTTTTTTCTTATTTTTTTGAATGGAACGTGAGGCTATTGATTGTTTAGCCTCTCTATTGTATTTAAAGCCACAAATTTCCACTCACTTTTTTTTTTTTTTGCGGTGCTGGGGATTGAACCCAGGTCCTTGTGCTTGAGAAGCAAGCTTTCTACTAACTAAGCTATATCCCCAGCCTTCCATTCATATTTTAGCTATATTCTCCAAGCTTTTTATGTCATAATTTCATTATTTTTTGGTAAATGTATTTCCTCATAATTAATGTCTTTTGCTTATAGGTTATTTATTTATATATATTTTGTTTAATGTTCAAGCATTTGAGTTTGTGCTATTTATTTTATTTTATATATTGATTTCTAGCTTGCTTCAACTGTGGTCCTTAAACATACTTTGCTATGATTTCAATCCTGTGAAATACATTGAAATTTGCTTCATGGCCATCCAGCATATGGTTTATTTTTGTAAATGTTCCATATGCAATAGAAAAGGATGTGTATTCTGCTAGTGTGATATGGTATTCTATATATTTCAATTAGGACAAGTTTCATAACTGTGCTTTCTAAATTTTATACATAATTTGTGGGGGTTTTGTCCATATATTTTATCAGTCACTATGCCCCTCTTTATTTTTGTATCTTTCTTTCTTTTAAGTCAGCTTTGCCTGATACTATGGCTATTCCAACTTACTTTTTGAAGATTTTTTGTGTGGTACATTCTTAATACTTTTGTTTTCAGTTTACCTGTGTTTTATTTTCCTTTAACTTATCTGGAGTCTCTTACAGATAGCACAGAGGTAGACGTTATGACCTTTGCTCAAATCTGATTATCAGTGTCCTTTTTTAAAAATTGTGATAAAAAATACAACATGAGATATATCCTCCTAATAATTTTGAAGTGTACAATATTGTTAACTATATGCATAATGTTGTGCAGTGAATCTCAAGAATTATTTCAGGAACTTAAACACAAACTTAATACTGATAGAATGGCAATTCTCCACTTCCCCTGGTCTTACCACTGGCAGTCAACGCTCTATTTTCTGCTGCTGAGAGTTTGACTATTTTAGATAGCCTATATAAATGGAAACATGTAGTTTTTCTCCCTCTCGACTGGCTTATTTCACTTAGCATAATGTCCTTAAGGGTCATCTATGTTGTCATATGTGATAGGATTTCTGGTTTTTTAAAAGACTGAATAATGTCCCACTATACATATATTTATCCACTCATCTGTTGGACATACATCTTGGCTCTAATGAATCATGCTTCAATGAACATGGTGTGCAAATATCTCGCATGATCCTAATTTGAATTCTTTTGGATAAAAGGAGTGGGATTACTGAACCATATGGTAGTTTTATTTTTAATTTTTTGAGAAATTTCCATACTGTTTTTCACAGTGGCTGTACTGTTTTACATTACAACGGTGCTCAAGGGTTCAAGCTTCTCCATATTCTCACCAGTACTTGTTCACCCCCCCGCTTTTTTTTTTTTTTTTTTGTACATATAAGGGCCATGCTAATAGAAGACCTCATCAATAACGTGATAAACCTATTGTGGTTTTGGTTTGCATTTCCCTGACAATTTGTACCATCAGGGAATATTAGATTAGGAATATCTATTTATATACCTATTGGCCATTTGTATGTTTTCTTTGGATAAATGTCTACTTACATCTTTTGCCCATTTTAAAATTGGGTTATTATTTCTTTTTAATATTAAGTTGCAGAAGTTCCTTATGTAATTTGCATGTTAATGCTTTCTCAGGTAAGTAGTTTATAATTTTTTTGTCATTCTATAGGTTGTCTGTTCACTGTTTCCTTTACTGTGTAGCAGCTTTTTAGTGCAATGTAGTGCCACTTGTAGTGTCTGATTTTACTTTTGTTGCCTGTGGTTTTGGTATCATATCTAAGAAATCATTGCCAGACCAAGGTGATAAGTTTTTTTTTCTTTTTCCTAAGAGTTTTATTGTTTCAGGTCTATGTCAAAGTCTTCAATCCATTTTGCATTGGTTTTTTAGTAGGGCTTAAGTATCCAATATCCATTATTCCCCCAATGTAAGTATCTGGCATTCCCAGCACTGTTTGATAATGTATGCATATTTATTTATGTATAAATAAATTTATATATGTATATATTTATATATATATTTATTTCTGGACTCTTTTCTTCTATGGGTATTATATGTCTATATATCAATACTATAATGCTTCAATTATTGTAGAAGTATAATGTTTTGAAATCAAGAAATGAAAGACCCTTGTTATTATTCTTTCTTAAGATTTTTTTGTTGTTATTCAAAGCCGTGGTTCCATATGAATTTGGCAGTTTTTCCTATTAATGTAAAAATGCCATTGGGATTTTTATAGAGATCAAATTCAATATGTAGGTTGGTTTGGGAAGCATGGACATTTTAACAATATTAAGTCTTTTAATATCTATCTATATCATCTATTATCTATCTATCACCTATCTATCTAAATCTCCTTCCATTTATATGTGTCTTCAATTTCTTTCATTATGTTTTTTGATTTTCAGTTTAGTTTCAACTCCTTAGTTAAGTTTATATCTCAGTATTTAATTTTTCCACATTTTTTATTTATAGCTATACATAACGGTGGGATTTGTTGTTACATATTCATATGTGCACACAATGTAATAATATAACTTGACCTCTATCATTCCCCATATTTTATTTTTTGATATTACTGTAAATGGAATTGTTTTCTTAACTTTCTTTTTGTACTGTTCATTTCTTATATATAAAAATGCAACCTATATTTATTTATTTATTTATTTTGGGGGAAAATAATGTATCTCAGAAAAAAATAGTTTATACTTTGCATTACAAACAAAACAGGGATTACAATGTCCAGTGCTACCAAACAACTTTCATACTGCTCAAAGCCAATCCAAGGCAGGGCAGACATCCAGGATGGTGAACTGGTAGGCCTTGTTGATTTCGTCACCATTGTAGTAATCTATCACATATCTAACTTCCCTACCACAATGGTTGATGATCCAATTATGCCTACTGAAGGGCAACTCATACACCATCCAGGAACGAATTCTTGCCCTTGGTGAATACTCTTGTTTTCCTTCCAAATCGGATCAATGATGGATCACAAGGACGCTACACATCATGAAGTTTCCCACTTCAAAATTCCTTCCAAGCATGTTCATTGTTCCAATTGTGAATTCTAATGATATTATACATATCTTTTGATTAATATCCTCATCCTTCCACTTCCACCCTTCCCTTAACATTGCATTCCAGAACATCTGTTCGGAAGGATAAACCCACTTTTTCTCTGAATCTGCTGGTGGAATGGATGACTCCTCTCTGAGAGTAAACAATACAAAGGGTTGATCTGGAGCTGGTGTTTGATTAGGTGGTGGCATCAGATTTGAAGGATCCAGTTTCTCCTTATTCTTAGCAGCAGCGCCTGTAATGGGACACTCCACATACTCATATGCACGATCATGGTGGGCAGGCACAGAGTATGTGCCTCACAGGTTGGACCAGAGGGTTCTGCAATCATTGGACAGCCTTTCATTTTCCCTTCATGCATTGGGCATCCTGAAGGTGGTGATGCTGTCTGATGAGATCCGAACTGGAACAGCAGGAGTACAGGCTGACAAACCCATGGTTGGAATCAGTTTTGACTCTTAACTATTTTAAATTTCCAGTTGATTCCTCCCTGCGGTTGCTTCAGGAGGTTGGCCCTGCCTCCAACCTCCAACCCAAGCCCTGAGGACAGTGGGACGACTGGGCATCCTTAGCTTATCTTATTTGTGCTCTAAATGGAAAAGTTTTCAGTTGAATATGACAACTATGTGTTGTTCATATGTGACTTTTAATTACATTTAGGTAATATCCTTCTTTTTAAGGACTTTGTCATAAAATGGTGCTGAATTTTGTCAAATACTTTTTCTTTATCTATGAGATGATCACGTGGTTTTAAAGAGTCTTGTTATGTTAATGTGGTGTTTCGCATGAATTGATTTTTTATATATGGAACCATCCTTGAATCCAAAGAATAAATTCCAGTAGGTCATGTATATCATATTTTAATTTGCTGTTCAGTTTGGTTTGCTTGTAAGTTATCTGAGATTTTTTTTTTTTGAGATAGGAATTTATAATGATAAATACCTCATTACAGACAGCTTTACAGAGTTCCATAAGTTTTGGTATATTGTGTTTTAAATTTTGTTTGCCTCAGAATATTTTCTAATTTCTCTTTTGGTTGTGTCTTTGCCCCACTGGTTCAAGATGTGTTTAGTTACCACATATTTGTGAATATTTAAGTTTCCTTCTGCTATTGTTTTCTAGTTTCATCCTGTTATAGCTGGAAAATATACTTGATATGATTTCAGTCTTTTTAAATTTATTCAGACTTATTTTGTGACCTAACAAGGGTTCTGTTCTGGAGAATGTTCCATACATGCTTGAGAGGAATGTGTATTTTGCAGCTCTTAGGTCAAATGTTCTGCATATGATTATTAGGTCCCTTTGGTCTATAATGTTCTTCAGACCTTCTGTTTCCTTATTGATCTTCTGTATGGATATTTTATCCACTGTTGACAGTGGGGTTTTGAAATTCCTTACCAATATTGTGTTACTATTTTCTCCTTCAGTTTGTTAGTGCTTGCTTCATAGATTTGGATTTTCTAACATCAAATGAATTTACACTTATAATATCTTCTTTGTGATCTGAGCTTTTAATTATTATATGTCTTCCTTGTATCTTTTGATAGTTTTTAACTTGAATTTTATTTCATCTGCTCTAAGTATGGCTATTCCCAGTCTCTTTTGGTTACAAGCTATATAGAATGTCTCTTTCCATTCTTTCTCTTTTAGTCTATTTGTGTCCTTAAGTCTAAAGTGTGTCTCTTGTAGGCAGTGTAGAGTTGAATTTTAATTCTCTACTCCCTTTCCCCCTAAATCCATCCTATTTTGGTTGAACAATCTAATCCATTTATATCTCAAGTAATTATTGATAGAGAAGTAAATATTATATCCATTTTATTATTTTCTTTTTGTCTTGTAGCTTCCTCCTTTTATTCTCTTTTTGTCTTTCTTTAATTTTTTTAGGGACATGCTTTGATCTTTCTCATTTTCTTTTATGTATTTTTATAGATATTTTCTTTTTGATTACCACAAAGCTTACACAAAAAACATAGCAATAAATTTAAGCTGATGACAACTTAACTTTGATGCCATATAAAAACTCTACATTTTTATTATTCCCCCAAATGCTTTGTCATTGATGTCAAAAGTTTCATCTTTTTTTTTTTTTGGTACTGGGGATTGAACCCAGGGGCACCCCACCACTGAGCCACATCCCCAGCCCTATTTTGTATTTTGTTTTAGAGACAGGGTCTCACTGAGTTGCTTAGGGCCTCGCTCAGTTGTTGAGGCTGGCTTTGAACTCGCGATCCTCCTGCGTGAGCCTCCCAAGTGCTGAGATTACAGGTGTGCGCCACCGCGCCTGGCTAAAAGTTTCATCTTTTCATACTGCGAATCTGTTAACATGTTTTAATGGCTATTGCTATTTTTAATCCTTTTCTTTTAACGTACATGATAGAATTAACAGTGATTCATGCTGTTACGGCACTACACTATTCTTTATATATTCATCTGTACCAATGAATATTATACTTTTGAATCCTTCTGTGTTGTGATTAGTGTTCTTTGATAGCAAGTTGAATGATTCCCTTTAGCATTTCTTACAAAGATGTTCTAGTGATGAATTCCTTCAGCAATTATCTTTGAAGGTCTTTATTTCTCCTTTATCTTTGAAAAATAGTTTTGCTAGATAGAGTACTCTTGTTTGGCAGAGTTTTTTTGAAAAAATTTTTTTTGCAGAACTTCAAATACATTGTTCAATTCTTTTCTTCCCTGTCAGGTTTTTGCTGAGATATACATGGCTAGTCTTCTTGGGGTTCTATTGTATGTGACAAGCAACTTGTCTCTTATTGTTTCCAAATTTTCTCTTTGACTTTTGACACTTTGATTATAATGTGTCTCTGTATGGACTTCCTTGAGAAGAAAAGATTCCAGAAGCTTTTATGCTCTTTACACCTGAATTTCCATTTCCTTCTCCAGATTTGGAAGTTTTCAGTCATTATTTCTTCAAATAAACTTTATTTCTTCTCCTTTTGATTTCCATAATGCATATATTGATTAACTTGATGGTGTTCTAGAAATATTTTAAGCTTTCTTCACTCTTTTTATTCTTTATTCCTTTCTACCTCTATTACTGGATAATTTAAAATAATCTGTCTTCTAGTTAACCAGTAGTTTCTTCTGCTTGATCAAGTGTATTGTTGAACTCTTTTAATCAATTTTTAAATCCAGTTATGGCATTCCTCAGTTCCTAAATTCCATGTTTTTTAAAAAGTAATATTTTCTAATACTCTGTTCAAATACTCATTTTTTCTTGTATTGTTTCTCTGAGTTCACTGAGCACTTTTTAGGACAAATGTTTTTGAATACTTTGTCAGATAATTCATATACCACTTCTTCTTTAGGGCTATTTTCTGGAGACTGGCTTTTGTCCCTTTGGGGGGTCCTGTTTCATGACATTTCCTGACACCTTGTGTTGGTATTTGTGAAGTTGAAAAAACTCACCTCTCCCGGACTTTAAAGACTGACTTTGAACAGAGGAAGACCTTCACCAATCAGCATGGCTAGAGCAACTCAACTTTTCTGTGGATGTGTATTCTCAAATTGTGTTTGTAAATTCCTAATTAATTGCTCTTTTCTTTCGTCAGGAGTTTGTAATTTCTTATTCCCTCTTGTGTCTTCCCACCATACTGCATGTCCTTTGGAGCAACACTCTACACACAACTCCTATTTTTTTCTGTTTTCTGTGACCCTCAGGTATTTAGAGTATGCTGAGTCCTGCTGGTACTCTGAGACAGGTAAAAGACTAACCAATCCTGGAGGCAGATCCCAAATGTCAGAACTTTGGACATAAGTTTGAGTCTTACCTTTCTCTCCCCAGAGTGAAACTGGGGACTATGAGTTTTTCTGATTGAGTTGCATTGTGCTGGGATAGAGGGAGGGGCTCTAGGAGTGAATGCACATTCTAAACCATTGTCTTTATTCTTAGTGGCCCACAGACATCTAGAGTGTACCAGGTCCTATCGGTACTTTAAAACAGGTGAGACCAAACCCTCTGACATCCATCAAGAAATGGTACATTGGACAGATGTTTCAACTAATTCCCTCTCTAGGGAGAAGGTGATTCTTTTTTGGGGGGGTTAGTGGGCATTGAACTCAGGGGCACTTGACCACTGAGACACATCCCCAGTCCTATTTTGTTTTTTTATTTAGAGACAGGGTCTCACTGAGTTGCTTAGTGCCTCACTTTTTGTTAAGGCTGGCTTTGAACTCATGATCCTCCTGTCTCAGCCTCCCAAGTTGCTGGGATTACAGACATGTGTCACTGAGCCTGGCTAGAGAAAGTGATTTTGGGGTGAATTTTGTCCACTCATTCTACACTGAAATGATGGAAAGGCTTTGGGTAGTAAATACATATTAGTTTGAACCACTCATTCTCTTTGCTGAAAGCAGCTCCCAATAGGGATCCTATCCTATCAGTGCTCAGATTCAGTCAAAATAGAAGCCAATCCCTCTGGCAACCCCATCAAAAAGTCATGAAATTCAATGTATAGTACAACCCTCTCCTTCCCTCCCCAGGGAGAAGGTGGGAGCTATAGGTTCCTCCTGATTATGTGGCACTCTTCCATGGAAAAGGAATTGTGGCCACAAAATTGTCATCTATTTTTCTATAGGCTTCTGTGTGTTCAGTTTTGCATTTGCCCAGGGTGTAGGAGCTTTGAATTAATCTTTGTACTTCTCACAAAGGGAATTTTAAAATTTGTCATTGTCGAGTCAATATTTGCCTGGGAAGGTAGTCAGGACTCCCCATTTAATCATCTTGTGGAGATCACATTCTTCTGCCTTTATTTTTGGGGGTACTTGGTATTGAATCCAGAGGGTGCTTAACCACTCCAGGCACTTTCTATATTTTATTTAAAGACAGGGTCTTGCTGAGTTGCTAAGAGCCTTGCTAAGTTGCTGAGTCGGGCTTTGAACTCATGATCCTCCTGCCTCAGCCTCCTTAGTCACTGGAATTACAACCACCATGCCCACTTCTTCTGTCTTTTAATTAGTTAGTCCACTTACTTTTAAATGCTTCATTAATTAATTTTAACTTTATCTAATACATGTGTATATTTCTAAGCATTTTTCTTTCTAAATTTATTTTTCTTTTTTATTGGTTGTTTTTAGTTATACAGTTGTTTTACAGGATTCATTTTGACATAATTATGAAAGCATGGAATATAATTTGTTCTAATTCATTCCCAGTACTTCCCCTTTCCTCTTCTCCCTCCCCCGTTCCCTTTCCTCTACTCTACTGATCTTTCTGCTCATGCAGTCTGACCTAGTTTGCCTATGTACATATATGAATAGTCCACTTTTACTGATTTATTTAGGCTTAATTCTACTACCTTACTTAGTTTTCCATTGGTTTTACTTAGTTTACACCCCACTTTCTTTTTTCTCTTGCCATATTTTTGGTTATTCAAGCCTTCTTCAACATTTCATTTTTCCCTTTTATTATCTCATGAGTTTAAACTATGTAGCTTATTTTAAAGTAGTTACCTTAGATATTAAGCATGCATAGTTACTGGTGTTTGTTAGAGTTTACATGTGAGGTGTTCCCCAAAAAACTCATGGGTGGAACAATGTAAAAAGGTTTGGAGGTGGAATGATTGGGTTATGAGAGTCTTAATCTAAACAGTGCATTAATCCCCTGATAGGGGTTAACCGAGTGGTAACTATATACAGGTAGGGTGTGGCTGAAGGAGGTGGATCCTGGGGGAGCATCACTTTGGGGCATATATTTTGTTCTTGTTGAGAAGAGCTCTCTCTGATTCCTGTAGTGATATTCTGAGCCGTTCTTCCACACTTCCACCATGATGTTCAGCCTTACCTCTATCCTTGTGGAATGGAGCCGGCTGTCTATGGACTAAGACTTCTGAAACCATATACTACAAGATAAACATTTCCTCCTTACAATTATTCTTGTCAGGTCTTTTGATCACAGGGATGAAAAAGTTGACTAAAACAGTGTTTAATATAAATCGGTACTTTAAACATTTACAATGAAATCCAAGGATCTTGAAACCATTTAACCATAGTTTTATACCCTATTGCTTTTTATGCTATTGTTTTTATGTAATTGAATATTACAAATGTTATGAACTTCACAAGAAATTCTAACAATAGTTATGTTTGGAGGTCTTGTGTGGTCTTAGATAACTGGCTTTCTTGGGGTGACTTTTTTCCTTTGTTCTGATTTGCATCAAAGATGAGAACCAGACAGCATTGCTGTTTAAGCAATTTATTCTGTTATCTCTCTTGCAAGATAGATAGTGGGAACAGGCCACCAGCATGGGACAGATGTGGTCAGGAGTCATCACGACTGGGAAGGTCTTCCTCTGGAGACCATTTTCAGAGTTTGGGAAATTATTTCTCCATTCTTACATCTGTAGTCACTCTGGGTCCATTACTGGGTATTTCACAAAGGAGTTTAAGTTATTCTTGTAAGGGCGAACTTTGATTTAAGATTCAGAAAAGTGACATCTGTGGTGAGGTGACCTTTTCTTTAGGACAATTAAGATTATTTAGTCCTGTTGTCAAAGGACCCAGTAATCTCCAGGTCAGGGTTGCAAATACAAATGTTGTATTTCTATGTGACACAGAATATAAGCCATATGAGAGAGCTGAGTGGATCTTATGGCCATCATTAATTTTATAATTTTATATTTTATCTGTTATAATATCCTACAGATGCTATACACATTTAGAATTCCCCACATGTATGTTCTTCCTACAATTAAGTTCTTTTACGTATGGTCATTTCTTTTGATTTGAAGTTCTCTATTTCTTTTAGTATGTTTACTGGAGAAAATTTCTCTCACAAAGTTTATCTGAAAACATCCTAATGTCACCTTTTCTTTTTGTAATCATGCAAAGCATAAATAAAATTTTAGCCAATGATCAACATTTCCATAAGCATATAATGGATTATATTGCATGGTGATGTTTGTGTAAGTTTGTGTAAGTACCTTCCACAATGTCCATACAAATACAAAATTGCCTAACAATTGATCCCTTAGAATATATTCCTGTCTTTAAGCAGAATCTGACTGCATTTAAAAGACACTGTCACTGGATATAGAACTCTGCATCATCATATCTTCTTTTATCATCTTAGAAATTGTTTTTTGGCTTCTCTCTCTTTCTCTCTCTGTCTCTTTGCTGAGAAGTTAACTGTCATTGTAGTTGTTGCTATTTGCAAGGTTTTGGGTTTTTTGGTTTTAGAACTTTTGTACAGTGTTATTTTTCTTTGTATTTATGTTGTTTGGGAGTCTTAGTAAACTTGTGATTTGATATTTTTGGATAGTTTTGGAAAATCTATGACCTTTTTCACTTACATTATGGCTTCTTCCCATTCTTTCTTCCTTTCATTTTGGATCTTTAATAATACACAAGCTACATCTTTTCACCTGGTCCCATGTGACCCTAATTTTCTAATTTTCTAAACTTTCCCCCTCTGTGCTTTACATTAACTATTACCTAGTGTGTACTGATATTTCTCAAAGCTTTGGCATTACTTCAACTCAAAAAGAAAATAAGGAAGCATTTGTTCTCCTCTCCTCCTTTTTAATAGTTTATTTTAAAATGAAAAACAATGATTCTATCATAATCACTATCAACACTTAATACCATAAGGAGTTCCAATTACATTTTTGCATGAATTGTATGATTTAATAACAGTTTAAAAAACTTTATTACTTATATTTGAATTATTTGCACTTTCATGTTTCTATCTTTTTGAATTATTGACCTTATTGTTCATTTTGTTTATTTTTTTATGCTGTGTTTATCATAACACTACACAATATTCCTTAGACATGAGTGTCCTATGACTTATTAAAGCATTAAGTATTTCTTTCCGTGCTTTTCTCCTCATTCTCTTATGGCATTTATCTTCTATATATTGTTGTACTTCAAGGTTTTAAAGGACATTTGCAAGAAGTCTTTGGTTAGTTGCTGAAAAACATTTGGATTTTTAAGATTAAAATTTTAAATTTTGTTATAATGTAGATTTGCAGAAAACTGCATGAAATAATACAGAGAGGTCCCACAGAAGCTTACTCAGCTTCCCTCAGTGGTAACATCTTGCGGACCTAGACAGTAATATCACAATTATAGTATTGACATAGATAGAACCCGCTGATCTCATTGAGATTTTTCCTTTTTTTCCTTGTGTGTGCTTAGTTCTATGCAATTTTATCACACATGAATGATCACCACTCCCTCACCTCAAGGATCCTCAGGCTGCCCTTTCAATCACACTCGCCTCCCCTAACAACTTGTCCCTAACCTCTGGCAACCATTATTCTGTTCTCCATCTCTATAGTTTTAACATTTCAAAAATCTGATACAAATGAATTCATTAAATATGTTTCATTTTGGAAAAATTATTTTCCTTCTCCCCCTCTTCCTCCTTGTTTTTACTCTGCACATTTACCTCAAAATTCATTTCAGTCACTGAGTCCATCAGTGGTTCCTTCCTTTTTGTTACTGGGTACTTGTCCATGCTATGGGTATAACACAGTTTGTTTATTTACACATTGAAGTTGACATCTGGGATGTTTCCAGTTTTTGGCTACTATAAATAAGGCTTCTATGAACATTCATGTACAAGATTTTGGGTAAACCTAAGTTTTCATTTTCATCAGATAAATGCCTATGAGTTCAATTTCTTAAGTATAATAATCACATTTTTTGTTTTACAAGAAGTTGCTTTTTTTCTTCAGTGGTTATTCTATTGACTACAAAATTCAATGATCTTTGAATTTACTTTGAAACTTCTAATATTCACTATCATCCAGTATTTTTAAAACTTTTGCAGCACTGAGGGTAAAACTCAGGGCCTCACACATTCTATGTAAGCACACTACCACTAAGCAGTATTTTAATAACTGCTTTCATGTATTTTTTACATTTATTGCTGGGATAGCAGATGAGATTTTTTCTCATCTTTATCTTACAATTTATGTTTTACATCAAACTTCTTTGTGGGAAGATATTTAGACGTTTTATGACAGTTTCAGTGTCGTAGGCAAATAGCTTTATTATCTCCAATTTTGTAATAGAATTTCATATATACACAGGAAAATAGAAATCACCTACTTAAGAGAAAACAAATTGAGTGTACTTTTATTCTATAATAAAAAAGAGTAGTATACATAAAGACCTGATAGTATAATATTGCTATACAAAAAAATAATTCTCAAGGTAGAACTCTAAATCCCCAAGACAAAAAATAATTAGGTGAAATATTAAGATATTTAAGAATTATTGTTAGAAAAATTTAACAATTTTTCCAAATGGAAACAGCATTTTCTTTAATTGTAAGTTGTTATAGTTTGGATTAGGTATGTCCCCCAAAAGCTCATGTGTGGAAGGCTTAGACCCCAGCTGGTGGCACTTTTAGTTCGTGGTGGAGACTTTGGGAGGTGGGGCCTCGTTGGAGGAGGTAGGTTAGTGGGGGAATGTCCTTGAAGGGGATTTTTGTGTCCTACCCCTTCCCTGCTTCCACCAGGTGAGCAGCGTTGGTCTGCCTCTCTCTTCCACCATGATGGGCTGAAGTCTTAAGGGCCCAGAAACAATAAAGCCAACCAATCATGAACTGAAACTTTGAAATTGAGCCCATATCAACCTTTATTTTTCATTGTTTTTTAAAGGTATTTTGTCATAGTTATGTAAAGTTAAGATTTATGCAAACACTTAATAAATAAGCAGAATATAGGGCTCGGGTTGTGGCTCAAGTGGTAGGGTACTTGCCTAGCATGTGTGAGGCACTGGGTTTGAGTCTCAGCACCACATAAAAAAATAAGTAAAGATATTGTGTCCATCTATAGCTAAAACAACCACCACAAAAGAACTCCTGCCTCTGAAAAACAAGAGAAAAAGAAATAAAATCAGTCATGATAGTATTCATGAAAACGGTCTTGCAGGCATTTACTACTCAGAGGTCTTTGTGCCTAGAAATACGATGTTTTGGGATAAGAGAAAAGAGTTTAATTTTGAGAAATGGGCCAGGCATGGTGCCATACACCTGTAATCCCAGCAGCTCGGGAAGCAGAGGCAGGATGATCGTGAGTTACCAGCATCAGCAATTTAGCAAGGCCCTAAGCAATTTCCTGAGACCCTGTCTCAAAATAAAAAATAAAAAGAACTGGGGATGTGACTCAGTGGTGAAACAGAATTAAAGCAACAGGAATATAAGTTTAAAATGTTCCTGATTATATTACAACCCTAGATTTGCCAGCTCTAGCCTCTACTTGAGGACTTCAAGCCAGAAAAGCTGCCTGCCAATCATTTTGTTTATTGTAGTGATCAACACAGTGCCTAACTTAGGTCCTCCTCAGCCTGACCATTATGAATCAAATTTATAAAGATAGTGCTATAATGTGAAGGGAGGAAATGTATGTATCTCTTAATTTAATGTGGAAAGCTCAGGTATTATCCAAAACCAATCTGAGAAGCTCTGAAAGAGTAGCAGTATAAAAATGAGTTCACTTCTACAGTGCCAGATTCAATCATGTAGCTATTGTGTAATGTCAGATTGAGGATCATCCATTTCTTATTATTTCACCATTGGAGAAAAAGAACTCATAAAATTAAAAAAGAAAAGAAAAGCTTTTCTCCCAGTTGTCTGCCATAGAATACAGTTTAATGTAAATCAACACTTTATTGTAAAATATTTCCCCAGTTATTTCTTCTGTGGACAAAGTCCTTGAGGAATCAGTCATGTATTTCAAGTATCAGCAGAGCTTAGGAGACCAGCTGAGCTTCATAACTCTCAGCATTTTATTTATTCACAAGGAAATCTTGACTTAAATTAGGTAGATTCTGTCTTGGCTTCACTTGATTATCTAGATTTACGCAGGGGTTGGAGAAGCAATTTATGCAATTCAAAGATGCCAACTTGTCAAGGAGTAAATCAAGGTGATTTTCATAAAGCCAGTTTTACATAAGGGGTTCAGACTTCTATAAGAAATAGTGTGCTACTTTGCTCTCATTTCTTCGTAGAAGTATGGAAACATAGTTGTGATAAATGATTACATGTTTCTATTCTTATTTTTCTTTAAGTATAGGTATTGACATCAATACAAATGATTCAAAGATTTCAAGTTGACCCATTCAACTTTATCCAAATTCTGAAGGGGCTAATATGCAACAAGTTCAAAGTCAAGGAGACATTTTTCCCTATTTTTTTTTTTTTTTTTTGGTATTTTAAAAAGGAGACAAACCCACATGGCTCTATGTAGTTTTTCCTGATTGGTTAAAATCTTTCTCCTATATTTTATAAAAGCAAAAGGCACATTTGACTTCATTTTTGTATTCAGCCATAGAAACACATTTTTAAATTTTTTTCTTAGTTTTTGCTGTGACTGATTGAAGCCTCAGTGGAAGAGCCATTTTATTATTCTATGGAAACTTCAAATTTACTTCTAGTTCAAGATTTGTATTTGTTTTTATTTTGCAAGCAAAACACTTAATGTGCTAAAAGCATCTGTTCCAACTTAATATAAAGCTAATGAGTGGCAGAGTCAAGTCTAGATCCAGAGTATCTTTAAAAAATAAATAATATCAGAAAGTTCAGTATGATTATGATTTCAGAATAAGAGTCTTTCTCAAGAAGGAAGAGTTGGCAACTCACACACACACACACACACACACACACACACACACGTTCACTCACTCCATAAATTTCCAATTTTTGTCCTCAACCAGAACAGATAGAACATTGGCACAGGTTGGTACCAGATTATAGGCTCATTTGGAAGTCACTCTTGAAAGGATAAGTTTTAAAAACCAGTGGGTACAGCATATGGCATCCTCTGCTCCTTCTTTCAGCTTGCTCTCCTTCTAGAATAAGGTGCTTTTCTGAAGCAGTGAATTAGAAATGTGTAAGTTACCTTTTTGTAGGCCATTAATTATATCCTTATGAAAATATTTTCCTCCACTGAACACCTCTTATTTGCAAGAAACTATTTTACATATTCCATGTGTATTATATTATCATTGACTCCTCATTACAGTCCTATGATTTCTACTATCATGATTATTTTGATTTTGCAGATGGGGAATATTAGGCAAGTACTGAATTAACTTTACCAAATGGTCTTAGGTTATTAGGCGAACATTTTTGAGCACTTGATTAGACTATTATATGGAGTCACATTTTGATTTGTGTACCCTCCTTCTCTGTTTTGATTTAGCACAAATCAATGCCCATTATGGAAAGAGAACATAAGAAAGGTATGAAAGCATATGAAAAACTACTAGCCAACATGGACAAAGCTACTAATAACATACTTGCAAGAATTTTATTTGATGATCTTAAAGATGAATGCTCATAATAAGATTCAGGATATCTTTTCAACAATATAATTGTGAAATCCATGGAAGAGATTATAGCAGAGAAATAAAGAAGGGTTGACAAAAGAAGGGAGAATCTTGAGTGAAATTTTAATGTATGATAGCGTGGTTGAGATTCCTCTTCAGAAGTACCCAAAATGTAACTTAAATTCAGATTCAACCACGATTTTGTGCCTCTGAGAGGTACTTCTAAGTATTTCACTTATGCAGTAGAGTCGTAGATCCATGGACTCTGGAGTCAGATTGTCCAACTTTGAACAAAATCTCTTAAGTCTATATGTAATAGGATAACATAGGACTTTTTAAAAAGTCAGATATACTGTGATGCTTAATTTCATGTATCAGCTTGGCTAGATTATGGTGTGCAGTTTTGTCAAACACTACTCTAGATGTAACTGTGAGTGTATTTTTTAGATGTGATTAATATTTACCAACAGTTGGCTGTATGTAGAGCAGATTATCTCTGATAATGTGAATGGTCCTTATTTAATTCATCAAAGGCCTTAAGAGCAAACAAAGTTTTTCTGAAAAGAAGGAATTCTACCTCGAGATTGTGACATAGAAATTTTGCCTGAGTTTCCAGCCTTGGGACTTAAAAATACAATATCAACTTTTTACCTGAATCTCCAGACTTTTGGCTCACCCTACAGAGTTTGGATTTGCCAATCCCTACAATAAAGGAAGTCAATGACTTAAAATAAATCTCTCTTTACATATAGGCATATCCCATTGATTCTATTTCTCTGAAGAACCCTGACTAATGCATATATCAACTAAGCTAAATACCAGCTCTAATTCTTTAAAATTTACTAATAATCCTCATAGATCATTTTGGATATAATAATTCACATAAAATCTATAATATACAATATACTAAACATATTATTAAGCACATGGTCTGGGTAATCTTAATTTCATCAATTTCCTCACCTGTAAAATGAGAATTAGTTTCAGTTTTATCCCACAGAAGATGTGGGAATTAAGTCAGACAATTTGTGTCAAGTGTATAGCATAGAGCTTGATATATCTAATAACTCATTAAATATGAGTTGTTTTATTATCCTTAGAATAATCCCACAAATACATATTATTTACAAGTGAGAAAATGAGGCTCAGAGATTAAATAACTCTAAAGGTATTAAGCCACTTCTTCTTCTTCTTCTTCTTCTTTTTTTTTTGTGGTGCTGGGAATTGAACCCAGGGCCTTGTGCATGCAAGGCAAGTATTCTACCAACTGAGCTGTATCCCCAGCCCAAGCCACTACTTTTGACAGAGAAATGATGGCTAAATGTCAGAATATAACTTCTTTTTTCCCCTTGGATTTATTGACCTTTCAGTAGGATAGATGTGTTGGCTAAAATACTGAATTTTATATAAGGAATAGTTGAGATGAAGAGTTGCATGGGATGGAACAAAAGAAAATAATAATTTGTAAAAATGGTCATTTTTACTGAAAATGCTTCAGAATGAATTCACATACAAGCAAATTTTGATGGATATACACTGAAACAGACTTTCAATAACTAACAGATGTTAGGATTGATACATGGACTTCTGTTGAATTCTGAAAAGGAAATGTAAATTGAAGCTTAGTCAGTTCTTTCCACTTGCCCATGTGTTTTATATACATTTCTTTGAATTTATGTTGAATGAAATACAGATAAACACTAGTTATATATTTTTAACCTGGCTAATATTTTATTTTATACTCATACAAATGCAAATGATATTTAAAAGGATCAATTTTAAATCAAATTAAGATTTAATTTTGAGGAATCAGAATTGCAATTTAATTTGAAGGTCCTTTTGTATTGAAAAATAAATTCTTATACTGTCCTGTCACATATACTCTCTGAGATATTGGTGATATAGAACAAAGGCTACCTTGTTAATGAAAAAATATTATGGGCACATATTTCCCCATAGTTTCTGGAAACAGTGGGAAAGAGCGCACATGACGAAATAAGCCAATCCCAAAAATACAAAGGTGGAATGTTTTCCCTGATAAGCGGATGATGATATAGAATCTGGTTGGCAGGGAGTGAGAGAGGAATGGAGGATCTTTAGACTATGTAGAGGGAAATGAGAGGGGGAGGGGGTAGGGGTATGAAAAATGGTGGAATGAGACAGACATCATCACCCTACGTACATGTGTGAGTAACGAGAATGTACATCATGCACAACCATAGAAATGAAAATTTGAACCCCATATGTGTACAATGAATCAAAATGAAGTCTGTTAAAGAAAATTTAAAAAAAGAGCTCACATGACAATGTTGCTATCTTGTATATACTTCATTGAACACTTTATAGAGTCTTTTCCATTGCTAACTTTGGTGATGTAAGGACTTGAGCAAACTGAATATGAGTAGTTGAATAACCTTAATTAAATCTCTCTCTTTCACACACACACACACACACACACACGAGTCTATTGTATCTCTTTTCATGTTTATAGCGTCTAAAACAATTGGTTTATTAAGCCAGTGTTTTGAGACTAATGGAGAACAGTATCACACAAAGATTTGTGGATGTATGTGTTTAGGTATTCTCTAACATGCCACGGTTGAGGGTGTAATGTGAAATACTTTATTAAGGGAAGAGGAAATTAGTAACATCTGATTGGCCACAGTTAAAGAACTGGCATGGCTATACACACAAGATAAAAGTGAAGGAAATGGAACATTTCCTTGGAACTAAGAGAGGGAATGACCCTAGCTTAAACTGAGTTAGTTTGGTGTTAAATAGTCCTTCCTTGTACTTTTTTTCCTCTTTCTCAAACTTTAGTGGGCTATGAATAAAGTCTGTCTATATTCAAACAATTGAGGTTGTACCTACCTAGCATTATTCTAGAAAGAAGAGTTATAAGAAAAAGGAAAAGGTTTATGCTTTGTCTTTTGTGAATGTATACTAGATTTCTATTCAGATATTTTCAAGGGCTTTGAAAATTTCAATGGCCTGTGAGATTTCCAAGGACCTTTGTATAAGGTTTGAGTCCTTGAAATTAAATTTATTGGCTTCAGAATAGAAAAAGGAAACTACAAAATCAAAATGAATAAATGTTTAATTAAATGTCTCTAAGACATAACCTTATGTCAACTTCATTAATTATTTAATTTAGTATTCATAAAACTTTTATTACATTTGAAAACACTTTGGTGGATACATTTTTCCCACTTTGCAAGAATTTCCATGTTTGAAAAATGCTGAAAAATAAGCCTATTGTAAATTATATCAATTATATCATAGCTAAATAATTTCAAAAGTGAAATTAACGTCCTTTTGAAAAAATTTACAGCAAATAATTAATCTTGAATGTGGGTGTGTCTTCATATGTTTCGTATGCTGTATACTGTGGATTTCAAAGGGTTTATAAGGTTCTTAAAGCAACTCCACTTTGAATTCATCTATCACCTGCTGTGCCATGATAAGAAAGAAATACTTGACTCATGTTCCACTTTTTAAAATCCTTTCAAACTAGGGGAGACCTTAGATTGTGTTCCCTGGAAGCAGTCTTTGGGAAGGGATCTGTGTGCAACGGGCTCATGGAAGAGTATGCTTAAGAGATAACACCTGTAGAGAAATTTGTAAGACAAGGGAAAAAAAAAAAAATCTGCAATAGGGTTACAACAGAGGATTCAGTTGATCCTACAGTGAGCTCTGGAGCTGGGATAGCCCCAAATTGAGGCATGGGATGGAGCCTTGAATCTTGGCATCAGCCAATTATTTGTCACGTCTCCCATGGGAGGGGACATAACCTTTGGCTAGCAACTGTGTTGTATCATATATTGTTTGGAGTGCTTTACTTGCATAGACTTAACTTTACAGATGATACACTGCTATTTTATGATTCCCTTTTCAGAGATTGGTAATTTCCCAGGATTATAGCTTTAAGCAGTACAGACATCATCAGACTCCTGTCCTCTGACTCTAGAGCCTCCCACTTCATCACAAAGCTCTATGACTCTCCAGGTCAAGTGTTGATAGATTATGCTCTAAGTGCTGGTGTACCACACTGTTTTAAGAAATAAAGCACTGCCATTGACACATATTTCTGGAAGACAAAGTCAAAATGTCTAGTATCTAGAAAATTTCAAGGACTGCAAATGAACAGGATCTGAGAGTGTTATTTCTAAGCCAAGGTAATGCATTGGTTTTTGTCCCTAACAATGGTAGCAAAAGTGCACTCCAGATGACACACACTGTAGCTAAATGTGGGCAAGGTATTTGAAGAACACTTGATGACAGAGCAAGAGTAGATACCTTCATCTCTCAAGGATTGTTGTTTTGATCTCTCACCAAAAGAGCCATCTGACTACACCTTTATATCTATCAAAATATCAACATTGTATTTTCTCTAATGCTTAAGTATTTCTTAGCCACTTTTTCATAGATTTTTCTAAGGCTATAAGATGAAGGGCACTTTCAATGAACCATTTCCAGCACATAAAGGGGGAGACTACTTTTTTTTCTATGAAAAATACATATTGAAAAAATAGGTATTTTTATAGCTTTTATTCTTTCCATTGTATAGAAAAGCAGAGATGGGGAATATTGATTTAAGTATATGATTCAGTAATTTCATAGTTATTTAATTAGAAAATAAAAATTTTGTGGCTGCTTATCAGCCTGAGAAATACATGTTTAATGATTTTTTGATCAACATTTAGTCTAAAGGGACTTTCTCTGATTATAGTGACATTGCACTAATGATCAAAATTGAGGACAAGGCTGGAAGCATATCTATATACTACCTTCTACATTATTTTATAGGCACAGCATTAGGATTCCTAGAATAAATATTTCACTCTTACCTCTAAGTGCAAACATTTTAGAATGTCTCTTTCCTTATGTCTCAGATAAAATATTAGTATATGCCAACATAAAAATAAAATGTGCTAATTCTTGCTTCAAGACATGCATGCTGCATATGTAAGTTTTGATGGGTACTAATGGATGCTTCTCAGTTTTGACCCTTAGGTTGAAAATAGCAGTTTGTTGTTATTTTTCAAAAAGAATAAGATCCATTTCCAAACATTTTAGAAATCTCAGGGCTTTTTCCCTTTATAAATAGACAAATAAATGGCCACATTAGCACTTGCACTTCAATATGAGCCAAGGACATTTTTAAAATGTCACAACTCAGGGTTAACGCTCTTACTTTTGACATTTGGCCTTCAGATTTTTCTCCTTAATTGTCTGTTTGCTGCTTCATTGCCATATACAGGGATTTAAGGTCAATTGCATCTCTTCCCAGCATTGCCATAAGATACAAAGTCCAAAAGTTTTAAATCTTTCATATATTGTAGGCAACCAGACTTTCCCAAGCTCTACACTGAATTAAATCTTTTGAATCTAGAGTGGTCTTCTGCTCAGGCCAAAATTGCCCCCAGTAAAGACTGTCAGTTATTTGATTCCAACTATAAGCTGCTCACTTTTTAGCAGATGCATGTGGGTTTGTTTTTCTAGACCAGTGGAAACATTTTGGGCTAGTCTTACAAAAGCAAATATGAATGCAGCCAACACATGATGGTTTGCTGTTATATAAGAGATCGAATACATTTTCCAAGAGATACAGTTAAAGATTGTTTGATTAACATAACTGGGACTTAAGTTTTCTTTTTAAACAAGGATCACTTCTAGAATGGCATCAAACAAACTGAAATAAAACCTCTATATACTTTCTCCCCAGAGGAGGTCTTAAATAGAGAATGTTATACATCTACTGCATAGATCACTGAGCCTCTTGCTGACTGATAACCATTCACTGAGAAGAACACACAGTGAAAAGTTTCACATAATGACGGTTTTAACATTGAGATGTTCAGCTTCATCTATAGTGCATGCTGTTCACTACTCATTTAATCAATTTGTATTGATAATCTCTCATGTACCATGTATTGGTCTGGTTACTGGAAGAGACAAAGAAAAAAGTTCCTTCTTTTGGGAACACTGAGAGCTTAAATACTGTTGTGTTTCACATGTCACACTTTGTGTACTGATTTGCCTTTGACTTCTGCATTAGATTATCATCCTCCTTAAACACTGTCACAAACTCCAAAATGCATTCTAAATCATTGGCTGCCTTTCAAAGGTCTTCTGTACTTAAGCTGCACACAGTCCTCTTGTCCTTGCCTATACTCTCAGTTGTGGAAGAGGCCCTCAGCCTGGTGTTAGATAATACCAGTAGCAAAATTCTGTACATCAGGACTCCATTCCTTTGTTCACAGCTGAAATGTTTAAGGATGGATACCTATTCCATGTGCTGACAATATTTAGGCTGGATAATAGCATCTTCTGTGGTCTTGAGCAAAATGTTTGTCCAAATAAGAACAAAAATGATTGGTTAGGTCAGTCATAAACTAGTAGGAATTTAATTAGTGACACAAAAATGTTGATCATAGCAAACTGAAGCAAAGGGAGACACAGATTCAGGGAAGGCCAGTATGTCTTTCTTCTCTGGTCTGAATAAATTGACACCAGGAGGCAGAAAAGAAAGAGAAACAGTGAAATATATAGACATTGTGGCTAAAGTGATAAATAGGGAAATAAACAGGCTGAATTTTCTAATTGTATCAGAGCAACAATTCCTTCCTCTAGAAAACATAAAGATACCAGTGCCTGTTTTCTCTGAGTTGGCTACACAATTGCTCTTGGATTTCTCTGTTATTTTTCTATTATAAATAGAAATATCCATTATTTAAGGTGAACTTAGGAAACCCTGCTCCTTCAATTGAAAGACTTAGAATATTTCATTAGGACAAATGTGTTAAATATCTATGAATTGCCTCAGTGAGTTACCAAAGCAGTTTTGATCCTTGACCCTGAAGAGTTTGCATTATCATAGTTCAAAATCAAATGTGTACAGATAAACATAAAAGAGAAGATAATGATTAATAAATACATAAAGTAATAAACCCTTATTTGGCCATTTTTCAATGACCTACAGATAAACATAGGAATGAGGATGACTATAATATGGTCCTGAATGAGGTCACTCTAACCCTGCATGCCAGGAGGACAAGGTATTTCCATAAGGAAATGTGGGTGGCATTTCAAGGGAAAAGAAGACCTAGGAACTAGAATTTAAATATGAGCAATGTGTAATCTCTTGGAAGTTGAGAGTAGAATGATGGTTATCAGAGGCTAGGGAGCCTATGGAGAAGGGAGGAATAGAGAAAGGTTGATTAATGTATACTAAGTTATAGTGCAGAGAAAGAAGTTCTGGTATTGACAGTAGGGTGACTATAGATAATGATAATATACTGTAAATTTGAATGTACACACAATGTAACAATGTAATTTGGACAAGTGCACAATGTAACGATATAACTTGGCTGACATAATTTTTCTTTTCCCTCCCCTCTTTCTTCCTTCAAGGCCCTCTCCTCACTCTATTGATCTCCCTTTGATTTTCAATATTCCCCCACTTTTCTTGTCCTTTTTCCTTTCTAGCCTGCACATATGAGAGAAAATATATGTGGCCCTTGACCTTCTGAGTTTGGCTTATTTTGTTTAAAATAATGTTCTCAAGTTCCATCTATTTTCCTTCAAATGACATAATTTCATATTTCTTTATGGCTGAATAAAACTCCATTGTGTATATATGCCTGCTCTTCATTCAACATAGTCACCTGATGTTCAACAGAACACAACAAACTTCTTTCCACCAGAACCCTAAACTCTAGATTCTGTGTCTTCATTTTTTTTCCTGAACCTCTTAGAAAGAAAATTGCTAAGTGGTGTTGAGGAAGGAATCTTCTTGAGCTAATAGAATGAGGTCTAGTATGAAGTAGATGGTCCAGAAATATCTACTGAGCAAATACTTGGAAGGAGCTTTGCACTTCTGAGACATTATATCACAGGCTACCTCAGATTAGCCCTGGCTATTCCAATGCAGCCTTGTGTGTCAGGTGGAAATTGCAAAGAACAATTTAGTCTATGTAGATGGACATTCTCTTTGAACTTATGCCTGTGGGCTCCAGGGCCAGTGTCTGAATTTGTAACCTGACTCTGTTGCTTCATAGTTGTATTGCCTTCTACAAATTACTTAACCTCTGAAGTCTCATTCGTTCTATTGTAATATAGATTAACAACAGCTAGGTTTGGTGTATTAAATAAGTTAATATTGAAAAATATTGATGTTTTGAACAATACCAGGACCAATGACAAGTCCTTAAAAAATGTGAGCTATTTTGAAGAGACCACTGAGTTTTTTTGCTCAACTTTACTCATCTTTTGTCTTTTAGTAAACAGATATCTTTCCTCAAATCATTGATGACATACCAGAGAGTCAACAAAGGAATGTGAAGTGGCCATGTCCATGTGTGGGGACTGCTGTGGGCCAGGGGCATCCTGGACTTGAAGGACCTGACACAAGTTGATAGTTATCCTGCTTTTGAAAAGAGTCCATCTTTAAATGACTGGATAGTAAATCAAGCTACACCGAAACTATAACAACCATTGAACTCTATCACTGTGGCATGAAAAGAGCCACAGACATTAGGTAAACAAAACTTAATTGACAAAAACAGGCATTGGGTCACACTTGACCCAAGGGTTACAGTTTGCTGACTTTTGCTATGACAGTGTGCACAGCGCTTTCATGAGGCCCACACAGATGGGACTGCTGTTTTCATCAGGGACATTTAACCCTTCTAAGCTTCCTCTTTGCGAGTTATAGTAAATGTCTTATGAAGCTTCTTTGAGACTTTTGACTCTACTCTTAGTCTGCAAGGGCCTAGAAATCATGAGTAGCAAAACTAAAATTATTATTCTATTAAGACTCTTAATCTTTTCTCTTCCCTTCTTCTAAATGGAATCCTGCTTTGCCTACTTAGATTTCCTCTTTCACTTTGCCTGACAGATGATTTTGAGATTTATCATCCAGAGTAAGTAGAAAAGGACGAGGGTAGGAGGGAAACTTGAACATGTTTGCCAGGACTGGGGAAAATAGTTCTGTTGAAAGTTCCAAAGTGAGACCAAACATGGTGGCACATGCCCCTGAGCCCAGTGACTCAGGAGGCTGAGGCAGTAGGATTGCAAGGTGGAGACCAGCCTCAGCAATTTAGCAAGATCTTGAATCAAAATAGAGTTGGGGACATAGCTCAGTGGTAGAGCACCCTGGGTTCAATCCCCAGTATCTCACATACACATACACATACATACATGTGCATGCACACACACACACACATACAGACACACAAGCATGTGCACACACAGAGTCCCAATTGAGAAATGAGGGGACATTCCTAATATCTGAGTAAAGCAGAAGGGAAGTAAAGTAGTGATGTTGTGACATTTTATTCCTTTTACTGTGTCTGAGAAATGAAAGATAAAGATTTATTTTGAAATAGTTGTTGATTATGTTGTTAATTAGAGCACTACTCTGAGATGGGACCACAAGATGTCTTCTTGAATATTACATATTTATAATGATGATAGTACTTTCCTAGGTTGAATGGTCATTTTCAATGTTATTGAGGTCTGTGGTGGCCATAATTGTGATTTTTATTGGCCCATTATTAGTGGCAGGGTAGCAGCTTCAGATAACGAAAATAGTTGGTAGCATGGCACTATTACACAGACCTGAAAATCATTTCCATCTTCTGAGGTGGGGTAATACTAGTGACAGCTCTTGAATAACAACGACCATGTCTTTACTCAAATCATGCAGGTGACTTCAAGTTGTGTCCTCCTTAGTAGCACTTCTGCACTCTTGAAATAACTCTCAATGATATTTCAATTATCTTAGTTTATTAGTGCTTGGAAGCCAAAAATTACTTTTTTCTAATTAATATCTGTATATTTTCTGGAAATATACAGATATACATTTCTGATAAATCTCTTAATCACCATATGAGTCTGGTTCTTACAAAAGTTTTATTCCTTAAAACATACATTGTTAGTCTTGCAATTCCTTCCAAGACTTCAGTGGGTTTATAGAAATTCTAGGTAGTTTCACTATGGTAGTTCTACTAAATAGCTTCCTACAATGATTGATAGTGGTTCCCATGTCTATTATCAACTCTTTAAAACTTCTTTTCATAGCAAGAAGCCTATTCAGCACTTTAAACAGTGACTTACACACCCTATAAATATTTGTTGAATGAATAAATAGTCACAAAGAATGACATAGATATATATTTCCCTGTAACAAGTACTAAATTTGCACAAATTCCCAGTCACAAAGAAATGAAACAAAACCTAACAGAACCAGCCAGTTGAATAAAGTCTATGATCCATTGCAGAACTGAGCTTTCTTTCAGGTTTTGGGCAAACAAGATATTGCTCACTTTCAGGGTTCATCTAGGTATTATTTACCATCATATTTGAAATTAAATTGGGTTTTGTATGGAATGTGGAAATAAGATCCATTGAAAAACCTCAATTAAAAAATATTTTCTCTTTAATGTCACCTTCTTTGTATCTTCCAGAATTACACAATGATTGCTGAGAGTTCTGAAAACTTTTTTTCTCTCAGTTCACCCTTGGGATTCTCTTCCAGCTAAGAAAGTAATGCCTCTTTAGAACATTTACTCTTAAATATTAACTTTCATTTGACATGGGTTGGTTAACGGTGTTTTGCATGAAAACAAAATACTGCTCTCATTATTGTTAAAACATGCTAATGTTAAGTCACTACCGTGTTCTTCTGCGTGTCAGAAATAATGCAACTTCTCTACAGCTAAGACTACTGGCAACTAAAGCAGACACAGATATTGAAATAGTGATTATTTATTCAGGACTATATGCTGTTACTAATTTCTATACCAAGGCATTTACAAATGTATGCCATTTTTTCTTTTTCTTTTTAAAATGACTCATGCTATTATCATTAATATATGACATATAATAATCACATGAATGATGAATGATCTAGTATAGATTTATGTATTCAACAGCTACTGTATTACTCTTATCCTGAATGTACAAGGGAAATATGTTCATAAAGTAAGTAAAATGTGATTTAGAAATTAAGTATAATGACTATTCTATTCACATAATTTTATGAGAAAGTTATGATTTAAAAATATTTGGGATTATATTTATAACAAATCCATAATAAAGTGAAAAAGACAATGGATAAGAAAGCATTATTATTTAAGATACATAAACTTAATAAACATTTATGAGTTCATAATTATAAGTTTTGTGCTTTCAATATAAAGATGTTTTATACTTTATAAGTTCAGAGAGACAGACATTATTATGATCACCAAGCATACCAATAATTTCCTCAAGTATAAATGTTCTAAACACACCAATTAAACTTCAGAAAATTCAGATTGGATTTAAAAAAACCCCAAGACCCTACCATATGCTGTTGACAAGAAACTCACTTCAACATAAGGACATAGTTATGTTCAAATTGAAAGTACAAAAATCACCAATGCAATGCAAAAGAAATTGCAAATACCAATCAAAAGAAAGTTGAAGTGGCTATATTAATATCAGAAAAAGTAGACTTCAGAACAGGGATAAGAGGGACATTGCATAGTGGTAAGCAAGCCAATCAACTGAGATCTAATAATTGTACATGTGTATACACCTGCACAGAGCTTCACAGTACCTGAAATGAAAAATAATAGAGCTGAAAGGAAAAAGAAAGCAAATCCACAATTGCAGTTGGAGACTTCAATACTCTTTGTCCAGAAGTTGATAGAAAAAGTAGATGAAATCAGTAAGGACACAGAAAATTGAACAATACTATTTACCAAAATAATTTAATTGGTATTTGTAGAACATTTCACCTAATATCAGCAGAACACATATTCTTTTCAAATGCACAAGAAATATTCACCCTGATAGACCATATTCTGAGTCATAAAATAAGTCTTAAGTTAAAAGAATTAAAATTACATGGAGAATGTTTTCTGACCATGACATATTCAAATAAAAATTAATCATTTGAAAGATATCTAGAAAAGTTCCCAATATCTGAAATTAAAAAACATACTTCTTAGTAACCAATGGGCAAAATAGGAAGTTACAAGGGAAATTAGAAGCATTTTGAATTGGATAGAAATGGAAACACAACATCTAAAAATTTGTTGGAGGAGCTAAAGAAACATGTAGGCAGAGATTTGTAGTATTTAATGCTTTTATTAGAAAAGAAGAAAGGTCAATGATCCTTCCACCTTAAGATCTTAGAGTATTACAGAAAAGTAATACAGAAATCAATGAAACCAAAAGCCAGTTTTATAAAGTGATCAGTAAAATTAAATCTCTAGTCAGGGTGATGAGGGTCAGGATGGAGAGGGAAAGGTACAATATCTAGAATTGAAAGGGAACATGACCTGAGCCTATAGATACTATAAAGAGAACAAGAGATTAGTAAGCATAACTTATTGATCATACATTTAATGACTTAGATGAAATAGAGTCATTCTTTTAAAGACACCATGTACCAAGCCTCACTCCAGAGGAAATAGATCACCTGAATAGTCCTATGTTAAAGAAATGGAATTAGAAGTTGAAGCCTTCAAACACAGAAAATGTCAGACCCAGATGGCTTATCTGGTAAATTAATTAAGCATTTCACAAACAAATAATACCAATTTAATAAAGGTCTTCAAACATATAGGAGAAAAGGAAAAACATTTCAATTCATTTCATGAGGTTAGAGTTATCTTGGTGCCCAAATTGAGCAAAGACATTACAGAAAAAGAAAATGTAAAACAAAATCTTGAGCATAGTTACAAAAATTCTCAGCAAAATGATAGCAAAATAATTTTAGCAAATATATAAAAGTCATACTACATCATGATCAAATGGGATTATCTCAAGAATGCAAGCCTTAATGTAGCTCAGTTCTAAAGTACCTCTGGATCTAATCCCCAATAAACACACACACACATACACACAACAAGACTAGCTTAATGTTTAAGCATCAAGAAGCAATTGATACCAACATCTATTTATGGTAAAAACTGTAGAAAACTCGATATAGAAAGATATATCTTCGCTAATAAACAGTAATTGCAAAAGAATTTAGTCAATACTTAGTGTTCAAAGACTGAAGGTTTTCTTCTTTGGATCAGGAATGAGGTAAGACGTCTGCTTTAACCCTCATATTCAACATGCTGAAAGTTTTAGCTTGTATAACAATAAAAGGCATATAGGTAGAAGATATGAAAAGAATGACCTTTATTCATAAAGTGATGGTCTTCATAAAAAAATCTGAAGTTATTTCGAAAGTATCTACTTGAACTAACAACCTTGTATTGTTGCAGAATACAAGGTTGCCATAAAACAGGCAAATGAATTTCTGTTATTAAGATGTCAGCTCTCCCCAAACTGATATGAAAGAGTCAACATTCTTGTGGTATACTAAAAAAAAATTGTTCAAAGTCAAAGTCAGTGAAGTCTCCAGGTTCTGATCCTTCTACACATGACTTTCTTCTAAAGATAGTCTTTAATAAACTGTTGGTGAGAACATAGATGGGGACAACTAGTATGGAAAACAGTATGGAGGTTTCCAAAGAAGTTAAAAATAGAACTACTACATGACTCAGCAATCCCTTTTCTGAGCATATACCCAAAAGTAATCAAATCATCACCTTGCAAAGATACCTGCCCTGACTCGATCATTTCAGCATTATCCATTATCCAAGATATGGAAACAGTTTAAGTATCTGCTGATGAACAAATCAATAAAGAAACTTGGGGTATATCTCTACAATAGAATATTATTCAACTCCAAAAGCAACCAAAGAACAAGATCTTGCCATTTGCCACAACATGGATGAGCAGAGAGGACTTTATGCCACAGAAAGAAAAATACTGTGGAATCTCACTTATCCGTGGAATGTTTTCTTTTTAAATTAAATATGCAGAGATGTAGATCATAACAGTAGTTATCAGGAGTGGGGGCATGTGGAGAGGGCACAAAATGGGGTGATGTAGATCAGAGCATACTGAAAAGCAGATATCTTGGATGAACAACTCTAGAGATATAATATGCAAGATGAAGAGCGTAGGTGATAAAATTGTACTCTGTGGGAATTCATGTTAAACAAGCAGATTTTAGCTGTGCTTCATACAAAAATAACAAAAAAAGGGGTCACAGTGGGATGACGGATATATTCATTTGCTTCACCATACTAAGCTTTTTACTATATGAACATATCCTATAACATTGTGTTGTATACTTTAATATACAAATAAAATTTATTAAAACAAACACTTCCCAAGAGACACCTATGGACCTCATGAATGGAATGACACATTATAATTGAAATCAAAGTATTGGAAATTATATCCAAACACTAATTTCTATACTGTGTATTATGACTTTTTACAATTAGATGTTAACTTGTAGAAAACTATTTGTATAGTTTTTTTGTATAAAATACAAATCAGGTAAAGATAAAAATGATTTCCATTTGGTACAGAGAATTCATCCCAAAGGTTTCAGTTTAATTGCTTCTAGATCAGTAAATATATATAATTGCTAAAAATATTATTCTAAATTAATGTGATGCACTATGGGGAGGAGGTAAATAAAATACTATGGAAGTTTTATGAATGGGGCCATAACTGGGGTGAAGGAGGGCATGTGAGGTTCCTCTTCTTCATGAAATGTCTGCGGTGACCTTGAAGAGTGAGGTCATCGATGATCTTTTTAATGCTGAAGCTACTGTTCTTGACGTATTCCCTATACTTTCTTTGTTTCATTTCATATTGTGAAAAATATAATCAACTTAAACTATTCAGCAAAATTTGAAATTTGGGTGGCTTTTTCATTTCTATGGCTTGATCTGGAATGTCTCCCAAAAGCTGGTGTGCTGAAAACAGTCCCCAATGCAGCAAGGTTCAGAGATGGGGCTTTTAGGCAATGACAGGATTATAAGACCTCTGCCTTCATCAGTGGATTAGTCCATTCAATAGATTAATAAACTGAATGAAATTATTAGGAGGTAGTGAAAACTATAGGCAGGTGGGGCATGGTTGGATGAAGTAGGTCACTGGGGGTGTGGACTTGGGGAATTTATCTTCTCCCTATTGCCTCCCATGCCTCTCCTTCCATGTTGCCATGGGCTGAGCCACTTTCCTCCACCCTTCCCTTCTGCTGCAATGTTTCTGCCTTGGAGTCAGTTGATCCTGGACTAATCCTCTGCTACTTACAGTCAAAATAAACCTTTCCTCCTCTAAATTGTTTTTCTTAGGTATTTGTCACAGCAACGAAAAACCGACTAACACACATATGTATTTAAGCATGGGTCCTCAGAAATATAAGAGTAAATCCAAAAAGCAAGTGAAAAATAATACTGAGTATGATGGCATTTTAATTAAAAAATCAAAATTGTATGTGTAGAAATGTGATAAAACTTTTAAAAAGATAATTCAATGGTAAACACAAAGCATGTCTTGTAAATATTTGTTGGGGACATGTAATGGTAGAAATAAAGAGCAATCAAAATAGTAACTTTGTTGTTGATACTCTAGTTCTCTTTTGGGTGCTGGTTCATGATTCTAATTTTCTTATTTGCTTTATAATTGATATATATATATATATTTGACAAATATATATATTCTTTCCCATGTGTCAAAATATTACACACTAAAAAATATGACAAATGCCTTACATATCATCTGCTACCTTTGTAATGAATGTATGTCCATGGACTGTGTCTGTCTTAGGACTTAGAGGTTGTTTTGTAAGGCAATGCCTACTTGTGTCTTCCTGGGTGGCTTTTGGAGATAAGTAGCATTATTTTCTTATTTTCTGAAGCCTATGTGACTAAGTGCAAAGCAGGAGGACATTGCCTATTTGAGCTACTATTGGACAGTTAGCATATATTTGCTTATAGGTGTGTTTCTCCAATAGTAATTATGTTTTTAAGAACAAAAATATTTCATACTAGGAAACAACATAGGTGTTACTGGAAGCTGCATGCTGTGTAATGGAAGTGAGGATTACTTTTTTATGGCCTATGGTTTCTATGAATAGAATTAACCAGACACCAATTATCACCTCATTGAAAGAATAAGTCACTGTGACATCTACAGCTGAGATCAAACTCATTGCTTTTGCAATGCAAATTAATTAGAGTTGGAGAGAGCTATACTGAAGGGTTAGGAAGCACTGAAAATTTGAAAAGTCTATATTTTAAGCAACTCAGGTGAAAATATGTTCCAATTAGTGTATAATGTTAATGTGCAATAATCTAATTTATTTAAAAATGCTTTAAGAAATATTTTTTTAAAGAAAACATTTAGAAAGTCATAAAATTATCCTCTTTTTTGATGACTATAATTAAAGAGATAAAAATTCAGAAAGTATATTATTTATTTATTTTAAACTGGCACACAGGTGATACAGAAGGGGTTATCTTTACTTGAAAGCATGTGTTCTTGGGTGGTGAATAAAGAGAGATGGCTGGCTTTTTACCACAGCTCAAAAACATATCAGATAAATATGCCTACCAGTCTATTTGGACCCAGCAGTAGGCATTACCATCTGCTCCCAAATATGCCTGCAACCCTGTAGCTCTTTCATTTTGGCATCAGAATTTATGGGGAAGAGCATAATGTCCTAAGATACACTGTCTCTGAAAAGTGCCTTGAAAATGTATCTGTAGTGACACAGAAGTTGTATAAATAGCTGGGCTTGCTTCAACCACTACTGTTCCCTTTGGGGATACCACCCCCATCTTCTTCAGGACAGGATGACATGACCCAGAAAACTGAACATCCCATTGGAATGAGCAGGTAGACAGAACATTGCTCAGGAAGATGATCAACAAATTTATCATTTAATTGTATGTACTAGAAAATGAAAAGGATAAAACAACACAAATCTGATGATAAAAACCAACAGTACAACTAGTATCATTGCAGGTAACATACAAAATCCTGAGTAAACAGTAACCACAATCTGAAGGGAATGTTCCTTCCCTGGGTTCATTTTTGGAAGGTAAGTCCATTCCCAAACTCAAAATTACATACTAGAAGTCTTAGATATAAGAATCTGTACTGGACTCAGTGATGCAATGTATAGTCCCTAAAGAGTTGTTG